>ONZH01001725.1:0-51044 GCA_900303285.1 Rhinella marina
AACTGTACTGTGCGTTCTCTTGCAAAGTAATTTCTCATACCTGGTGTTCATACACACCGTCTGATCACTTAGTACACGGCTGTGTACCTTGAAAAATACAATATATAGGCCTTATAATTGGCAACTGTACTGTGCGTTCTCTTGCAAAGTAATTTCTCATAACTGGTGTTCATACACACCGTCTGATCACTTAGTACACGGCTGTGTACCTTGAAAAATACAATATATAGGCCTTATAATTGGCAACTGTACTGTGCGTTCTCTTGCAAAGTAAATTTCTCATACCTGGTGTTCATACACACCGTCTGATCACTTAGTACACGGCTGTGTACCTTGAAAAATACAATATATAGGCCTTATAATTGGCAACTGTACTGTGCGTTCTCTTGCAAAGTAATTTCTCATACCTGGTGTTCATACACACCGTCTGATCACTTAGTACACGGCTGTGTACCTTGAAAAATACAATATATAGGCCTTATAATTGGCAACTGTACTGTGCGTTCTCTTGCAAAGTAATTTCTCATAACCTGGTGTTCATACACACCGTCTGATCACTTAGTACACGGCTGTGTACCTTGAAAAATACAATATATATAGGCCTTATAATTGGCAACTGTACTGTGCGTTCTCTTGCAAAGTAATTTCTCATACCTGGTGTTCATACACACCGTCTGATCACTTAGTACACGGCTGTGTACCTTGAAAAATACAATATATAGGCCTTTAAATTGGCAACTGTACTGTGCGTTCTCTTGCAAAGTAATTTTTCTCATACCTGGTGTTCATACACACCGTCTGATCACTTAGTACACGGCTGTGTACCTTGAAATAATACAATATATAGGCCTTATAATTGGCAACTGTACTGTGCGTTCTCTTGCAAAGTAATTTCTCATACCTGGTGTTCATACACACCGTCTGATCACTTAGTACACGGCTGTGTACCTTGAAAAATACAATATATAGGCCTTATAATTGGCAACTGTACTGTGCGTTCGTTCTCTTGCAAAGTAATTTCTCATACCTGGTGTTCATACACACCGTCTGATCACTTAGTACACGGCTGTGTACCTTGAAAATACAATATATAGGCCTTATAATTGGCAACTGTACTGTGCGTTCTCTTGCAAAGTAATTTCTCATACCTGGTACTGTGTTCATACACACCGTCTGATCACTTAGTACACGGCTGTGTACCTTGAAATATACAATATATAGGCCTTTAATTGGCAACTGTACTGTGCGTTCTCTTGCAAAGTAATTTCTCATACCTGGTGTTCATACACACCGTCTGATCACTTAGTACACGGCTGTGTACCTTGAAAAATACAATATATAGGCCTTATAATTGGCAACTGTACTGTGCGTTCTCTTGCAAAGTAATTTCTCATACCTGGTGTTCATACACACCGTCTGATCACTTAGTACACGGCTGTGTACCTTGAAAAATACAATATATAGGCCTTTTAATTGGCAACTGTACTGTGCGTTCTCTTGCAAAGTAATTTTCTCATACCTGGTGTTCATACACACCGTCTGATCACTTAGTACACGGCTGTGTACCTTGAAATATACAATATATAGGCCTTATAATTGGCAACTGTACTGTGCGTTCTCTTGCAAAGTAATTTCTCATACCTGGTGTTCATACACACCGTCTGATCACTTAGTACACGGCTGTGTACCTTGAAAAATACAATATATAGGCCTTATAATTGGCAACTGTACTGTGCGTTCTCTTGCAAAGTAATTTCTCATACCTGGTGTTCAATACACACCGTCTGATCACTTAGTACACGGCTGTGTACCTTGAAAAATACAATATATAGGCCTTATAATTGGCAACTGTACTGTGCGTTCTCTTGCAAAGTAATTTCTCATACCTGGTGTTCATACACACCGTCTGATCACTTAGTACACGGCTGTGTACCTTGAAAATACAATATATAGGCCTTATAATTGGCAACTGTACTGTGCGTTCTCTTGCAAAGTAATTTTCTCATACCTGGTGTTCATACACACCGTCTGATCACTTAGTACACGGCTGTGTACCTTGAAAAATACAATATATAGGCCTTATAATTGGCAACTGTACTGTGCGTTCTCTTGCAAAGTAATTTCTCATACCTGGTGTTCATACACACCGTCTGATCACTTAGTACACGGCTGTGTACCTTGAAATATACAATATATAGGCCTTATAATTGGCAACTGTACTGTGCGTTCTCTTGCAAAGTAATTTCTCATACCTGGTGTTCATACACACCGTCTGATCACTTAGTACACGGCTGTGTACCTTGAAATATACAATATATAGGCCTTTAAATTGGCAACTGTACTGTGCGTTCTCTTGCAAAGTAATTTCTCATACCTGGTGTTCATACACACCGTCTGATCACTTAGTACACGGCTGTGTACCTTGAAATATACAATATATAGGCCTTATAATTGGCAACTGTACTGTGCGTTCTCTTGCAAAGTAATTTCTCATACCTGGTGTTCATACACACCGTCTGATCACTTAGTACACGGCTGTGTACCTTGAAAAATACAATATATAGGCCTTATAATTGGCAACTGTACTGTGCGTTCTCTTGCAAAGTAATTTCTCATACCTGGTGTTCATACACACCGTCTGATCACTTAGTACACGGCTGTGTACCTTGAAAAATACAATATATAGGCCTTTAATTGGCAACTGTACTGTGCGTTCTCTTGCAAAGTAATTTCTCATACCTGGTGTTCATACACCACCGTCTGATCACTTAGTACACGGCTGTGTACCTTGAAAAATACAATATATAGGCCTTTAATTGGCAACTGTACTGTGCGTTCTCTTGCAAAGTAATTTCTCATACCTGGTGTTCAATACACACCGTCTGATCACTTAGTACACGGCTGTGTACCTTGAAAAATACAATATATAGGCCTTATAATTGGCAACTGTACTGTGCGTTCTCTTGCAAAGTAATTTCTCATACCTGGTGTTCAATACACCACCGTCTGATCACTTAGTACACGGCTGTGTACCTTGAAATATACAATATATAGGCCTTATAATTGGCAACTGTACTGTGCGTTCTCTTGCAAAGTAATTTCTCATACCTGGTGTTCAATACACCACCGTCTGATCACTTAGTACACGGCTGTGTACCTTGAAATATACAATATATAGGCCTTTTAATTGGCAACTGTACTGTGCGTTCTCTTGCAAATAATTTCACGGCTGTGAAGGCAAAATATTGTAAAAAAAAAAAAAAAAAAAAAAATGCGGAGGGGGGCTAGCGGAATAGGACGTGGACGAGGACGGGGGCGCGGAAATGCTGTTGGGGGCCTTGTTGAAGCCAGTGGGGATACAATGCGTGCTGGTGAGGGTCAGCCAGGATCCCGCTCATCCAGAATCCCTGCCTTTATGGGACAGTTAAGCAGGGGGCGGGTTACACCGCTGTTGAGGCCTGAGCAGGTTGAACAGGTGGTGCAATGGATAGCCGATAGCGCTTCCACACAGTTGTCCACCAGCCAGTCATCCACACAGTCTCACTCTGACCCTCCTTCCTCCACACCTGGCCAACAGAGTCATCCCACCATTGACCCCTCCCAGGAGCTCTTTTCGGGTCCTTTTTCAGATGTGCCGGAAGAATCCCAGGAGCTAGCAGAGGAATTTGTTTGTAGTGATGCCCAAACACTTGAGTTTTCGCCATCTCCTGCTGATGTGGACCCTGAACCAGCATCTGTTATCATGAGCGATGATGATGATGAGACGCAGTTGCCATCAAGGGAGGCTGTTGGAATGTCCAGTGGGCAGGAGGAGGAGCAGAGTGAGGAAGAGGAGGTGGTGGATGACGAACATGACCGACCCCACTTGGCCAGGGGTGATGTCCAGCGGGGAAAGCAGTGGAGAGGTGGTGGTCTGCGCAGCACCGAAAAAGGCAGCAAGAGGCAGAGGGATGTCAGAGGCAGAGGGATGTCCACAGGCAGAGGGATGTCCAACAGGCAGAGGGATGTCCACAGGCAGAGGGGATGTCCAGAGGGCAGAGGACAGTCCAGACAAAGTAGTGAGGCCACAGCCAGCACGGCCGAAGCTGTTCCCGGCAGCGGGCAGTCGCGCGGAAGCTCCCCCATCGAGGCCTCGTACTTCTGTGGTGTGGAGATTTTTTAATGTTTGTGCGGATGACAAACTGAGCGCGGTTTGCACACTCTGCCACTCAAAACTGAGTAGGGGCTCTGAGAAGAGCAATCTGACCACCTCAGGCATCGCGGCGTCACTTGGAAGTCAAGCACTGGGCTGAGTGGGAGAGAGCAAACGCAATACAAACTGCGCCCGGTCCTGCTGCCACTGCCTCTTCCCCTTTGTTGTGTGCTGCCACTGCGGTCCAGACCTCCAAGCCAGGACACCTCCACATCTGCCTCTGCCTCGGCTACTTTTGGGGCCTTCTCCTTCAGCCTCCCCTTCCCCCGCCTCTTCGCCTGCACCCTCACACTCCTCGTCCCAACAACTGTCCATCTCGCAGGCGTTCGACCGCAGGCGGAAGTACGCCTCGAGTCACCCCCAAGCCCAAGCCTTAAACTGCCACATCTCCAAACTGCTGGCCCTGGAGATGTTGCCGTTTAGGCTTGTGGAGACGCAGGCCTTCCGCGACCTGATGGCGGCTGCCGCACCTCGCTATTCCGTCCCCAGCCGCCACTACTTTTCCCGGAAGTGCCGTCCCCGCCCTGCACCAGCACGTGTCGCGTAACATTCAGGCGGGCCCTGAGGTACGCAGTCAGCGCAAAGGTCCACTTGACCACCGACTCGTGGACAAGCGCTTGCGGCCAGGGACGCTACATCTCTTTGACGGCACACTGGGTGAATGTAGTGGAAGCGGGGACGGGGTCGCAAACAGAGACGGCCTACCTACCACCCCCGCCCAAGATTGCCAGCATGGGTTCTGATAAACCCCCCTCCTCCTCCTCCTTCCTGTGCCTTAACATCTCCCTCAGCCGCTAGCTGGAAGCGTTGCAGCACTGGCGCGGGGAGACGTCAGCAGGCGGTGCTAAAGCTCATCAGCTTGGGCGACAGGAAGCACAGCGCCCCAGAGGTGAGGGACGCCATATTGCAGCAGACGGAGATGTGGCTGTCGCCGCTGCAGCTAGGACCAGGCATGGTAGTGTGCGATAACGCCGTAACCTGGTGGCGGCTCTGGAGCTTGCCGAACTCAATCACTACCATGCCTGGCCCACGTTTTTAATCTGGTAGTCCAAAATTTCTAAAGACTTACCCCAACCTGGCAGAGCTACTGGTGAAAGTGCGGCGCTTTGTGCGCTCACTTTCGTAAGTCAACTGTAGATGCTGCTAGCTTAAAAAAACTCCAGCAACGCCTCCATTTGCCTGAACATCGGCCTGTTGTGCGACCTGCCGACTCGCTGGAATTCCACCTATTCATGTTGGCCAGGGTGTGTGAGCAGCAGAGAGCATTGATGGAGTACCAGATTATGAATCCACGCGTGCCTCCAACTCAGCTCCCCTCAGTTTGCCAACCACGAGTGGCCATGGATGGCAGACATATGCGATGTACTGCGTATCTTTGAGGAGTCCACCAAGAAGGTCAGCAGCGAGGACGCTATAGTGAGCGTAACCATCCCGCTCCTAGGCGTCCTTAAAGAATCCCTCATCGCAATAAGGGAGAACGCATTGCACGCAGAGGAGACGGGGGTAGGAGGAGACGCAACGGAGCTACACAGTCAGACCACACTTTTGTCTGCTTCACGGTGGCAGTTGCAGGAGGAGGAGGATGAGGAGGAGGACGACGTGGAGGTGGCTGTGGAAGAGGAGGAGGATGCTGGCGGCGAGGGTAGCAGTCAGGCTGTGTGCGTCCCATTGGTTCAGCGCGGATGGGGCGGAGAGGAGGCGGAAGAGGAAGAGGAGGAAATGGCAAGTGATCCTTCTGGTGGGGGCAGTGAGGTCATGCCTATTCAGAGTCTGGCACACATGGCTGACTTCATGCTGGGGCTGCTTTTCCCGGGATACACGTGTTGTCCGGATAGTGGAGAACAAAACTGTACTGGGTCTTCGCACTCCTGGACCCCCGGTATAAAGATAACGTCTCCTCTTTTATTCCGGTAGAGGAGAGGACAAATCGATTGCTGGAATACCAGAGGGAACTCGTGCAGAACATGATGGAGATTTTCCCACCCACCATCGCTGGCGGCAGAGAGGAGAGGGTCTCCCAGAGTCCCACAACATCCATCAGGCCCCAGCCACCAGGGGAACACTCTCCAAGGTGTGGGACACGTTCATGGCACCCCCTCGTGCAACTTCCATCACTGCGGGGCCCGCTATCAGCAGGAGGGACAAGTATCGGCGGATGTTGCGGGAGTACCTGGCAGACCGTAACCCTGTCCTCCCCGATCCCTCGGCGTCCTACACTTACTGGGTCTCCAAGTTGGACACGTGGCTGGAACTGTCCCTGTACGCCTTGGAGGTGCTTGCCTGCCCTGCCGCCAGCGTGCTATCAGAAAGGGTGTTCAGCGCAGCCGGGGGCATTATAACCGATAAGCGCAGCCGCCTGTCAACCGACAGTGCCGACAGGCTGACGCTAATCAAAATGAACAGCAAGTGGATTGACCCGGACTTTGCTTCTCCAACCGTGGAAAGCAGCCAAAAGTGAAGTGCCATCTGTATGAAGTGCCATTTCCTCCTTCACCTCCTCCTCCTCCTCCTCCTTAACCGCCGTAGAATTGCTCCGTAAATAAGAAAAATTTATATGTTTATGGCTCACCTCTTGGGCCTCCACAAAATGTTTAAGAGGTCTCACCTCTTGGGCCTCCTCGTAATTTTTAACAGGTCTCACCTCTTGGGCCTCCACATAATTTTTAACCGGTCTCACCTCTTGGGCCTGCACAAAATGTTTAAGAGGTCTCACTTCTTGGGCCTCCACATAATTTTTAACCGGTCTCACCTCTTGGGCCTGCACAAAATGTTTAAGAGGTCTCACCTCTTGGGCCTCCACATAATTTTTAAGAGGTCTCACCTCTTGGGCTTCCACAAAATGTTTAACAGGTCTCACCTCTTGGGCCTCCACACAATGTTTAACAGGTCTCACCTCTTGGGCTTCCACAAAATGTTTAACAGGTCTCACCTCTTGGGCCTCCACAAAATGTTTAACAGGTCTCACCTCTTGGGCCTCCACAAAATGTTTAACAGGTCTCACCTCTTGGGCTTCCACAAATGTTTAACAGGTCTCACCTCTTGGGCTCCACAAAATGTTTAACAGGTCTCACCTCTTGGGCCTCCACATAATTTTTAAGAGGTCTCACCTCTTGGGCTTCCACAAAATGTTTAACAGGTCTCCACCTCTTGGGGCCTCCACAAAATGTTTAACAGGTCTCACCTCTTGGGCTTCACAAAATGTTTAACAGGTCTCACCTCTTGGGCCTTCACAAAATGTTTAACAGGTCTCACCTCTTGGGCCTCCACAAAATGTTTAACAGGTCTCACCTCTTGGGCCTCCACAAAATGTTTAACAGGTCTCACCTCTTGGGCTTCCACAAAATGTTTAACAGGTCTCACCTCTTGGGCCTCCACATAATTTTTAACACGTCTCACCTCTTGGGCCTCCACATAATTTTTAACACGTCTCACCTCTTGGGCCTCCACATAATTTTTAACACGTCTCACCTCTTGGGCCTCCACATAATTTTTAACAAGTCTCACCTCTTGGGCCTCCACATAATTTTTAAGAGGTCTCACCTCTTGGTCCTGCACAAAATGTTTAGAGGTCTCACCTCTTGGGCCTCCACATAATTTTTAACACGTCTCACCTCTTGGGCGTCCACATAATTTTTAACACATCTCACCTCTTGGGCCTCCACATAATTTTTAACAGGTCTCACCTCTTGGGCCTGCACAAAATGTTTAAGAGGTGTCACCTCTTGGGCCTCCACATAATTTTTAAGAGGTCTCACCTCTTGGGCCTGCACAAATGTTTAAGAGGTGTCACCTCTTGGGCCTCCACATAATTTTTAATACGTCTCACCTCTTGGGCCTCCACAAAATGTTTAACAGGTCTCACCTCTTGGGCCTCCACACAATGTTTAACAGGTCTCACCTCTTGGGCTTCCACAAAATGTTTAACAGGTCTCACCTCTTGGGCCTCCACAAAATGTTTAACAGGTCTCACCTCTTGGGCCTCCACACAATGTTTTAACAGGTCTCACCTCTTGGGCTTCCACAAAATGTTTAACAGGTCTCACCTCTTGGGCCCTCCACAAAATGTTTAACAGGTCTCACCTCTTGGGCTTCCACAAAATGTTTAACAGGTCTCACCTCTTGGGCCTCCACAAAATGTTTAACAGGTCTCACCTCTTGGGCCTCCACATAATTTTTAAGAGGTCTCACCTCTTGGGCTTCCACAAAATGTTTAACAGGTCTCACCTCTTGGGCCTCCACAAAATGTTTAACAGGTCTCACCTCTTGGGCTTCCACAAAATGTTTAACAGGTCTCACCTCTTGGGCCTCCACAAAATGTTTAACAGGTCTCACCTCTTGGGCCTCCACAAAATGTTTAACAGGTCTCACCTCTTGGGCCTCCACAAAATGTTTAACAGGTCTCACCTCTTGGGCCTCCACAAAATGTTTAACAGGTCTCACCTCTTGGGCTTCCACAAAATGTTTAACAGGTCTCACCTCTTGGGCCTCCACATAATTTTTAACACGTCTCACCTCTTGGGCCTCCACATAATTTTAACACGTCTCACCTCTTGGGCCTCCACATAATTTTTAACACGTCTCACCTCTTGGGCGTCCACATAATTTTTAACACGTCTCACCTCTTGGGCCTCCACATAATTTTTAACAAGTCTCACCTCTTGGGCCTCCACATAATTTTTAAGAGGTCTCACCTCTTGGGCCTCCACAAAATTTTTAAGAGGTCTCACCTCTTGGTCCTCCACATAATTTTTAAGAGGTCTCACCTCTTGGTCCTGCACAAAATGTTTAAGAGGTCTCACCTCTTGGGCCTCCACATAATTTTTAACACGTCTCACCTCTTGGGCGTCCACATAATTTTTAACACGTCTCACCTCTTGGGCCTCCACATAATTTTTAACAGGTCTCACCTCTTGGGCCTCCACATAATTTTTAAGAGGTCTCACCTCTTGGGCCTGCACAAAATGTTTAGAGGTGTCACCTCTTGGGCCTCCACATAATTTTTAATACGTCTCACCTCTTGGGCCTCCACAAAATGTTTAACAGGTCTCACCTCTTGGGCCTCCACATAATTTTTAAAAGGTGTCCACCTCTTGGGCCTCCACAAAATGTTTAAGAGGTCTCACCTCTTGGGCCTCCACATAATTTTTAACCGGTCTCACCTCTTGGGCCTCCACAAAATTTTTAACAGGTCTCACCTCTTGGGCCTCCACAAAATTTTTAAGAGGTGTCACCTCTTGGGCCTCCACATAATTTTTAATACGTCTCACCTCTTGGGCCTCCACAAAATGTTTAACAGGTCTCACCTCTTGGGCCTCCACATAATTTTTAACAGGTCACACCTCTTGGGCCTCCACATAATTTTTAAGAGGTCTCACCTCTTGGGCCTGCACAAAATGTTTAAGAGGTGTCACCTCTTGGGCCTCCACATAATTTTTAAGAGGTGTCACCTCTTGGGCCTCCACAAAATCTTTAAGAGGTCTCACCTCTTGGGCCTCCACATAATTTTTAAGAGGTGTCACCTCTTGGGCCTCCACATAATTTTTAATACGTCTCACCTCTTGGGCCTCCACATAATTTTTAAGAGGTCTCACCTCTTGGGCTCCACATAATTTTTTAAGAGGTCTCACCTCTTGGGCCTCCACAAAATGTTTAAGAGGTGTCACCTCTTGGGCCTCCACATAATTTTATTGAGGTCTCACCTCTTGGGCCTCCACATAATTTTTAAGAGGTCTCACCTCTTGGGCCTCCACATAATTTTATTGAGGTCTCACCTCTTGGGCCTCCACATAATTTTTAAGAGGTCTCACCTCTTGGGCCTCCACATCATTTTTAAGAGGTCTCAGCTCTTGGGCCTCCACATAATTTTTAAGAGGTCTCACCTCTTGGGCCTCCACAAAATTTTCCATGAGCCTCTGGCCAGCCCACGGCCTCTTCCTGCCTTTTGCGGTCCTACGCATCCCTCAACATCCCCACTGCTTTACCTGCTAGACATGACACTGGGCCAGATCGGGTCACTGACATCTCAAGCGCCAACAATTTGGGCATTTTAAGGCTTCTGCATGTGTTTGAGTTGTTTTTACATTTTAAAGAAGACATGTCTGACCACATCTCACACACACAATGACAATTAGGGGTGGGGTCTATTTGCTTTTCCCTTTGCTTATGCCATCTGTGGTTGTCATAGGCAACGTGATTTTAAGGGGTGCAGAATTTTATCTTCTTTTTTGTCTAGTTTGGCTTGGGGTCCATGGCAATGTAGAGGAAAGAAGGTTTCCTTGTATGGTCTCACTTTACAGAGAGGTTAGATTGTCTTTGGAGTGTATTGTTGAGAGGCTGTGATAGTGGCGTAATAGTGCGACTTGGGCGCGTTATATGCACCCAGACATGCTTCCCCTGCTGTCCCAGTTGCATTCCAGCAGTGTTGGCATCCTTTTCTGAGGTTTCAGGGTGGACTTGGTGACCTCCAAGTGGTCGAATTGAGATTTCCAAGTGGCGAGCATTTTTTTCCCATAGACTTTAATGGGATTCGATATTTGGTCGAATAGTCGAATTTCGCGGTCTATTCGAATCGAATTTCGAACTTTCGAATATTTCACTACTCGCTCATCTCTACTCTTTACGTTTTCAATCGTTTGGTGGTGTTACCTTCAGGATATTCATCATTTTATAACAAACTCTCATCCTTACTGACTCTAGAGGTCCACAGCCTCTTCTGTTTTATATTCCCAATATTTAAGACTAGTGTTCTGTCCTGCTTATCTCCAATGTCCACAGTTGGTATAGTCATCTCTAAACACTGCACAATTACTATAGACTGGGTCAGTTCATGTCGCACAGATGTACTTATCTGACCAAAGCCAAGTGTCCTATGTGTCATCAGTCCACTACACTGCAAAAGTAAAACTTGGCAGTTCCTGACTCATCTTGATAAAAATATTACAGTTGGAATGTGATCTGTTTTCCCTCTTGTACCATATAAACCAAACAATAAGAGATATAAAAGCATTATGGTCCTTGTAGTCCTGGCACTTGATTGCACTGTGACGCGTGGATCCATTCCAATTGGACATCCGTGGCGGTTATTTACAGGACTTGATGTAGATCCTCAAACCGTGGCTCTAGGATGTTCCATATGTGTCTCTATTTTACCATTACCCAATCTCATGGTTGTAAAGAATGAGTTGCCTCTTATGCAGTCTGGATCTGGAAAACAAACTAAAACTTGGACATACACATTAGACAGTCTGTTTGTGAGACAGATAACATACTTTGAAACACTGCTATGCCGCATCTGGAGCTATTGGGGAAATAGAGAGCCAACCTAGGGGAATTCTCAAAGAGTACTTCCTAAGGATTTAGAACTATCTTCCGGTTAGATGAAGAAAAGCCCCAGGAGTAGGTATTCTCCCCTACAGGCCAGGTCTCAGAATATCCTGAAAAGAGATCAATACAAAGGACATATTCACATTGTTCTACCTTTGTTAACTGAATGTAGGCAATCCGCAGTCTAGGAAATGGGTAAGTTGACCTGAGTATATGCCTTCCTGAAACTCCCATAGTTCTCTCATCATTATTACAGCATTCAACTAGTGGCAGCATTGTTGATCCCAGGATCCATCCATCACAGAACCCAGCCACACCTTCTTTCTCTTTATTTTCCCATGTTCTAAATCCATCCTCTTTAGGTAGAGTGACCTCTGAAGGAAGAATTTCTTACCAACCCTTACAGAGTCTGTTCTCAATCATCACTCCTACCTTTTTCCTTTGATGTTTCTCTTTAGCCTCTGCAGCCTGTATATGAAAAGACTCAAACTTGTGGAAGTCTACTGACCCAAAACCATCCTGTATCATACAGACTTACTCTTACTGTAGGCTTCAGGTAATAGTTTAGCTTTTACCTCATCAGGGCATCTTTCATACATTCAGCATTCATTATTGATGGGCTTACCCAAGGATCAAACAAAATCTCTGCTCCACCAGATCAGACCATAATAATGAGTGATACTGAAGGCATACCTGAATGTTAGCCAGTCTTACCCTCAGCCATCTTACAAACCTCAGTGAGTGCCTTCATCTCTGCCTCCTGCACCGACATTGCTGGAGGGAGTGGTTCTGACTTGACAACATTTGGGTAGGAACAGCCTCTCCTGTCTGAGATGATCCATCTGAAAGAATCTACAAGAAACTCAAAATTTGATTATTAATTGGAGACAGTCATGTAAATTTTTAAAATCAGGAAGCAGGTGACTCACACTACTACTCCCTCCCCCCTACAGAAGCAGCAGAGTAGTCGGATTCAAAGTTGTACACCTTGAAGGTGGAGTAGGAACCATGTTTGCTATGAGGCAATGGGGGCAGTCCCTAAGGATTGTATGGATAATAGGACACAGCATTTGACTCAGGATAGCCTATGGGTGTTGCACTTGATGGACTGAACATTCGCCTCCTCCCATGGGCGAGGAAATGGGCAGGTACGTACAGTCTTCCTTCCCCCTTCTTGTGGGGAGTACTGAAAAGAAGCCATGCCCGCCTTAGGCCCTTTGTTTAACTCAGTATCTACACCCTCCTTTTTGGAACTTGCAACAAAAATGAAGGGGAATAATGATCTTCACTCAGGCCTAGCCAATACCCAGCTTTCCCAGATGATCCTCTCAGGACCATCCACAAAGGCAGCAGTTAGGATCCTCTCATGCATGTTTGAGGTCTATTCAAAACCCAAATCTACCCATCTTTGCTGGAGTCTATTGGAAACTTTCTCCATGCTCTCTGCTCTGTCCTGATGAATATCAGACAATGTGACTTACTGATCACCTAGATGATTCCTCTCAGACTAAGTGAGCTGCTCACCTGACAACAATATAGTATTGTCCTCTTCACAAGATCCCACTGTTGAAGCTATAACTTGAGAGAGAATTCACCAGCTTTACCTTGGACTAAACCTTTTAAATGTCACCAACATCATGAGAACGCTTATAGTATTTAAGCTAACTTCCTACAGAACAGCATAGGTAAGTCCTCCTGATTGGGAATTCTACTCATCATGACAAACATTTCACTAGGGGACCAAGGACACTTCTAATTGGCATCATAGGTGCAATCACTGTAGGCAAATGTTTAACTAGTGGGACATTAAATTTAGAACAGTTATTAGCAAACGCCACTAAATATAATCCAATGCTGGGTCCTATAATTGGATTGAGAATTGTTTGAAAGACATACAAATAATACATGCGTTACTAAATTTTTATGTCTGCAGATGTATTACCAGCCCCCCCCCTTCCCCCTGACCACCACCATGGGGGTGGGATTGAATTCCTGAGTGGGGGATGAGGAAGTACAAACAGGAGGAGTTCTCAACCTACTTCAACTTTCTATCAGTCACTTCCATAAACAATCAACCATCTCTGAACTTGCACCAGCCTATAATTCTCCTTCCAACCAACTTCTCTTTTCCTTCAATACACTTTCCACAATCCTTCATTTATTTCTACCAGTTCTGGCATATCTACCACTTGCATGAATGATTTAACCTTACCGCCATTTTACCCTCTCATTGCTCCATCATCTGCATAACTGACAAAAGATGGTCTTCACACTCTGTGACATTAGAATTACCCATTTTTTTTCTCTCTCAGCTCCCCTAAGGTTGACTATACTCAGCTCTTAATTGGGGGCTGACTGGTGCTCCCATAGCTTGTAGCCAGGCTGACCTATTTCTCAGCTCTTAGCTATGCTATAACTATATGGGTTCCTAATCTAATGCACGTTCAATCTTACCACCACCAGAGGGCAAACTTACACAATATTACATACTTCTGAATGACCTGGAAAACACTGTTGCACAATAGTATATCCGGGATGCTACCGGATATCTATACTGCCATTTGCTGAACAGCCATTAACAGCTCACCACTATATCCTATGACACTAAAATTACCTGTTTTTATGGTAACACGAAGTTCAAACAATATCTGATAGTACTGAACCTGAAACTTCAATCAAAGAAGATAACAGTAAAACACAGTTTAAACAATATCTATCACTATTACACCCAGAATTCTCTGGTGATTATATTCGTGGGGACACTTAGTCCTAATAACTTCCAATTTCTTCTTAAATATGAAATTGGTATTAATCCCACATCTATGGGGACACTATGTCTGAATAACTTCCAATTACTTTGGGTATTAAAATGTAAATGGTGTTAATCCCATATATATTCACCTTTCTATGGGGACACTTAGTCTTAATAACTTCCAATTACTCAGATATTAATATGTAATTGGTGTTAATCCCATACTCCCATCATGAGGACCCCTGGTCACTACTCATGAATCTTCCAATACTCTCATCAGAGCTTGGCTAGGTTTCATTCTAGGTCACAGGGTACAACTTCTGCTGACTAACCAAAAACTTCCCAGCACATCAGAATAACATGACAAACCACACAAAGAAGGAATTCATAGGGTTCTTTTGTTCTAAATGAAAGATCAGCTGTAATTTGAACCCTTAGCAGTGAATACCACCTAATCCAACACTGAGAATACGCTTGTGCAAAAACTCAGAGGAGCTGTATGTAAGAAATAAAACTTTCTTACCTTGCTGCAGCGTGTGACCTCGTCTGATGGTTTTGCTCAAGTACTTCTTTAACGGTTGAATTGATGATATTCAAGCTGATCTGCCCCACCCAGGGCGCCATTTTGTGATAGCAATTCTCACGCTTTCGCCTTCTTTGTGTAGTGCCAAATCTAAGTATACACGCCATACAGCTTTCACAATGAGACCAGACACAAGTTGGTTTCATGGAAAATATTTCACATCCCCGAGAAAGAGAGCGTTTATTAAAGAGACAGTCACTTAAATAGTAGGTATGACATAGACAAAAGGGGGTGTACCTTAAGGAAAGGTAATTGTCTATTTGACACAAGGGGAGTAGTTCAGCAACTTCAACACTGAGTTCATTGGTTAATTTGAAAGAGGCAAATTAACATTCCAACCTCCCTCCGCTATAGTGGTCTTAAAACCTTAAAACAAAGAGTGTTCACGTGACTCACATAGCTAATTAGCAGCCATCTAGTGGTCAAAAATGAATAGAACAGGCTTTGCACAATATATATAAAAAACAATCTCTCACACTGGCTCATTTGCATACCCAATAAACTGGATTTTCAGAAGATAGAAAACATCTATTGCTGAAACAAAGGCACATCTGGAAATAAGGTACTAAGTGCTATTACGCCATTGCTTTACTTCAATAGTGATTATTCTGGTGACAGATTTCCTTTAACTCTTTAGTGTCATTTTTCTCTGTAGAGACTTCTTTAATCCAAGCAAATTTCAATATACTGTATATCATTATTTTCAACAAAATATTTCCTCAGGTTTCTCCCTTCCCCTCTGCCCTCCCCAAGCTTTTGAACGCAATGACAGTAATAGCAAATTATGTCTGAGTGACACTAACATACATAGCAAAGGGTAAACACACGTTTGACGGCATTAACATACAGTGTGTTTAAAAACATGCTGCACCGTCACATGTGCTATGCTCTTTCATATTCCAAATCTTCCAAAAAGTGTCCCTGTCAGGGGCAGATGATGTTTAACCACACATGGTGTTATGGGATAAAAAACTAAAATAAAAAAAAAGTGGCTTGGGGTACCAAGTGTCCAAAAATTATGGCTTGACGGGGTCAGAATGCCTGCCCATATGACATGCACAAGTGTTCTTAGTCAGAAGAAAAAGTGTCTAGTTGCGAACGAGCCTAAAAAAATTCTCCCTTTTAATTTAGAGCAGCAGCAGTGCAGTTTGGATGTGGAAAGGGTACGGAAAGGGTGTGCAATAGAAGCAACATAGCATGGAACATACTGTACAAGGCAGTTTAACGGCTATCTATGGGTGGTAGTAATAATAGTGATAGTAGTGGTGGCAGTTGGGGATTAGCAGCGAGCAGCTGAGGCAGAGGCGGCTGCAGCAGCAGCCATATGGTACTGTACATGTTGGCAGTCAGGCAGCAGCATGATGGAGGCAGCAGCCTTATGGAAGGCCACAGTTGTGGCATGATAGAGGTAGTCGAATGATTGAAGCAGCAGCCGTACATAACATGATGGTTGGCAGGTTGCAGTAGTGCCATGATGGTGGTGGTGGCATGATGGGGGCAGCAGCAGCAGCCATACAGAACATGATGGTTGGCAGGTCGTAGCAGTGGCACGATGGTGGCGGTTGCATAATGGAGGCAGCAGCAGCCATACAGAACATGATGGTTGGCAGGTTGCAGCAGTAGCATAATGACATCAGTGGCATGATGGAGGAAGCAGCAGCCGTACAGAACATGATGGTTGGCAATTCACAGCAGTGGCCTAATGGTGGCAGTTGCATGATGGAGGCAGGCAGGTAGGCTTCAACAGTGGAAAGATGGGGCACCGCCATCAAGGCCAGATCTATTAATTGGCCTCAGCCAGAGGAGTGTGAAAATCCTCCCCAAGGAGGCTTGGTTCATTTTGACAAAAGTGATGTTTGGGTGTCACCAGACCCCGCTCCTGCGCTTAAAACCCTCTCCGAGATGAGGATTGGGTAATATGGAAGAAAGAGAACATGCTGTGACAGTTTGGGTCACTGTTCCAATCTGCCTGCCCAGAAATCCACGGGGTCTGGGAACAGGGTATGCGCCAGAGACTGGACAGAGTGTAATTGGGCCTAAACAGACATTCATCAAAGCTGGGCTTAGCTCTGAAATGTTGTGAGCCTAACCTACCCCAGTGTCAGTGGCATCACCGAGATCCTGAAGCAGATGGGGTCCTGGCTGTTCTTTGGGAGGTACGTTTCCTTTGCTATTTATTGCTGCAGCCATCGACCTTCATTGATATTGCCTCCTCCTCAGCACCCCAATCCAGCTCCCAGGTCCTGTCCAGCACACAATCATTATTGGACTCCTCACGCTCCCTCCCACTTTTATCAGACGTGAGACATCATGGTGGGCTCCTAGGCCCCCCTTCCCTGCAATTTCACAAGTAAATTGTTGCGCTTCTGTATTGGTATACTGATCACCTACAGTATATGCTGGTTTCATTAAATTGAACAAGTCCCAAAATAAATTTAATTCCAATGATGTGGATATAGAATAAATGGAAACAGATGTTTCAGGCCATCCGAAAAATAGCAAAGTTCAGACAGAAACAAAGTTCAGACAAAGTTCAGACAGAAAACATTTTTAAAGGGGTTGTCCAGGATTTTATATTGATGATCTCTCCTTAGGATAGGCCTTTAATATTGAATTGGTGGGAGTCTGACTACAGACAACCCCACCAATCAGCTGTGTGAAGTGAACAATCACTGTGTCCTCTTCATTACCAGTAAAGTACGGTAGATTCTGTAGCATCTGTGTGTTGCTCTTAATAGGACAGAGCTGCACTAAGTTGTAGTATTACGCACAGCCATTACAAAATATTTAGGACTGTGCAAGATAAACAGCTGATCACCAGGGGGCGAAGACAGTTGGACCCCATATAATATTGATGACCTATTCTAAGAATCTTCAATATTAAAATTCTGGACAGTCCCATTAATAATTGTAAATGTATGCAAAGTGTATTTTATATAAGAAGTGAGGTTTTGCATACCGTAGTCTCAATTATTATACAATTGATAAATCGCTACTGTGGTACAAGTAGTGTAGCACTGGAACAGAGTAGATAACATTAAGACCTTTTATAAAATGTAAAATGGACATATGGGAAATTGCATCTGGAATGGAATTATCTTTTAAATTACTGCAGTATGTTTCATGTCATAGGTTGTGCTGATTTCATTTTTTTAGACATAAGAAAATTGCTACTCACGTCATTCTGCATAAATCTATATGTAAATCTATTGACAAGTCAGCCCTGCTTTTCATACCTTTTGCCTTTGCTTCTTTTTAGATGGAACTTAGTGCTTTTGTGAGGACTCCTGCTCTGCAAACCATAACCAGCAGCTCCGGTTCTTAGAGTAGTCTTTTTCTCTGCAGCCAAGATCAGAGGTAGCTCTATTTCCAACTGTCAACCTTTGGTTGGCACAGTCTGTGACCGCAGCATGATCAAAGGAGATTTCACATTATTGGGTCCCATTGATGTGATAAGAGGTTGGGTAAGCCCTCTGCAATCAGCCCTGGGGACTTAGAAAGGAACAGGAAAGGCGCAGCTGCCCTACATTCATTTCTATGGGGCCGCCGAAAATAGCTGAGGTCTGGCATGCGCGGACCGGTGCGCTCCCATTCATTTCTATGGGAGCAGGGGGTGCTACGCCTGGTGGTGGCCAGATCCCTGGGGTCCTCCAGGCACAGCGCTCCCCGCTCCATTCTCAATATAGGTGCGGGTCCCATCCTAGCGATATGCTCCCATTGTCCAAGATGGGAATACCACTTTAAAATAGATTTTTATTGTGCATACAGTACATAAAGGCACTTATTAGTTATCCACATGACCAACAAAACCTTGAATAACTGGTTATGCAGTGTGAAATATGTACAATATAAACTAAAAAGTAAAAAAAAAAGTCAAAAATCACTTTTTGCATATTTACAACAAAAATGTACATACAGTACTAGTAATCAATATGTACTGTTAAACAGAACCAGAAAAAATGCTATTTTTTTCAGCACAGAATTAGGACTGATATAGCCATGTCCATGCAAAAATACAAACATTATTGCTTAAACATGGAGAAGCAAAACAATAAATAAAATAAAATAAAAAAGTGGTCATTAAAACAAAGTTATGGAGCACAATTTTAGAACTATGATAAATGAAAATGCTGATCCATGAAAAGGAATTTTGCTATACTACACACATGTGTTTGTAAATATTGTAATGCAGAACTTTGCTCCTTGTGATTTGTATAGTTTCTATTTAGAGGAAATTTTTCAAAATGGAGTATTGAGCACCACCTTATAATATACACCACCCTATGTTATGTCTGTAAAAATACAAGTTTATGGATGGATTGAAAGCTGGAACATGTGGTGCAGTGTCGGTCTTCTGTTTTTATTTTTCGTTTTTGACTCAAATAAATGAAAATTTAACTAATTTGGGGTAATTTATCAAACTGGTATAAAGTAGAAAATGGCTTGGTTAACCATAGCATCCAATCAGCTTCCACGTTTCATTTTCCAAAGGAGCTGTCAAAATTGAATGGTGGAATCTGATTGGTTGCTATAGGCAACTAAGCCAGTTCTATTTTACACCAGTAAAATCCACAAAGACAATCTGGTACATTGCTTTCTGCCAAAAGTGCATGAATATTTTCAACTCTAAGAGCAAATATACTTTAAATAGTAGAATAAAAAAAACATCTTTCCTATCTAGTTTCAACAGAGAGAAAAGCTGACCATAAATGATGGTCTTTATGCTTAATAGAGAAGAGCGAATCAATTCTAAACATATGAATTTCTTTATTAATTTACTTTGGTTTCTAATTCGTTTTTGTGATTCGTCCTGCATGAATTGATCAAGATAGCACACACAGTTTTATATCAGAATACGGGGAAGATGAGAAGTTGAATACACTTGACCAAACGGACTTTGTCATAATGCCTTGCAGTCAGCCTTAGTCTATCATGAGAGACTACAGCTGTGATGTCAGTGGACATATCGTAGACACTAGGTACAACCCTAATCAGGATCTGCCAGAGAGACATGTTTCAGAGACAGATTTTGGAGAAACTGGCATGCCTGGATACAAAAAATCAGGGGAGAGCGCACAATAGGGTAGTACATTCAACACAATCTGATTAGTATAAGAAAAATGAAGGCTCACCTTTAGGGGTTGTGCTACATATAGGCACAACCCTATTGTAAGCTTATAAGGATAAGACGTGTCGTCATCGGGTGTGCTGCCACAGGTAGCGTATCCTCCAGACAGAGGTGCCCAGTCCCACAAGGAGGGGTTCAAGTAGAAATTCAAATAAGTCTGTTTTGGTGCACAAGGAACCGGCACAGATGGAGCTAGAGAGCTCTGAGGATTCTTCTTTTTATTTTGAATACTAATAAAATAATAAAACAACGTGTTTCGGGGGAACCTAGGCCCCTTCATCAGGTTCAGAATGCTAAGATTCTGAACCTGATGCATCTTTCCCGAGTCTAGTAGGCTAGTGAAACCTATTGCTCAGTAACGAACCACCATTGTCAGACAGGGACTTTTCAATATGTGGACCTTCCCCCAAAAAGGAATACTTTTTGGGGAACTTGTTTTAAGCAAGCCATTGCTTCATCCAGTATCACCATGTGTGTATAAACAGGCATCTGTCTCAATGAAAGGAACATTTTTTGGATTGTTTATAATTTTAAAAAGCATAACAAATCTGCAATGTGTTTTAACACTTTACCACCACCCTACATCACATTTTATAGAATACAAGAAATAATTCAGCAGAGGTAGAAAAAGAGTAGCATAAGACTATGTACATCTTTAGATGCAAATCTAATGTTTCTAATTGGCTTTAAATATTTTTCTAAAAGCAGTCAGAAAATCTCTTAAGAGATATTGTTGTGATGATTCATGATGTTCAGTCATTTCTGAAATAGATTAACAAATAAGAATAGAACCTGATTATTCATTGGAAATTGCACCCATTATGTGGTCTGAATAGAGTTATTATTAGGACAGTGTTTCCTGTGGGGTCAGTTCAGACAAACCACAACTTTGCTGTTCTTACAGTAAGTTACAAAACTAAGTAAGTTATATTGATTTTTTAATTGTTTGCCAGTTACTATGTAATGTAATAAGCGATGGCTTTGTTAGTCTATACATGAAAAGATACTAAAATGTTAAATTTTTCTCCCCAAAACTTAGATCCCTTTGCTGCTTTAAAGATATAAGATATTATGAAGGCATCATCAATCACCAGACATATTAATCATACTTTAGGTTTCACTGGATATTAAAAGATACCACTTTTAGCAAAAAAATAAAAATAAAGCCAGGCGGGAAGCTTTATACATTTGTACAGAATACAATAGCAATTGTTATCTTTTTGCTCTGTTTCCACAACCAAAGGAATCACTTTATATTAAATAAGTAAGTTATATTGATTTTTTAATTGTTTGCCAGTTACTATGTAATGTAATAAGCGATGGCTTTGTTAGTCTATACATGAAAAGATACTAAAATGTTAAATTTTTCTCCCCAAAACTTAGTTCCCTTTGCTGCTTTAAAGATATAAGATATTATGAAGGCATCATCAATCACCAGACATATTAATCATACTTTAGGTTTCACTGGATATTAAAAGATACCACTTTTAGCAAAAAAAAAAAAAAAATAAAGCCAGGCGGGAAGCTTTATACATTTGTACAGAATACAATAGCAATTGTTATCTTTTTGCTTTGTTTCCACAACCAAAGGAATCACTTTATATTAAATATTCAAGATATGACCAGGATTGTGGCATGATTCATGATCTTCCCACATGCAGGTTGTTCTTAACAAAAGCTGTTCTTTGCCTGACTTTTACATTTGACGGCTATTAAGAAGACTTGTCATTAGAGATGAGCGAGCACTAAAATGCTTGGGTGCTCGTTATTCGAGACAAACTTTTCCCGATGCTCGGGTGCTCGTTTCGAGTAACGAACCCCATTGAAGTCAATGGGAGACTTGAGCATTTTTTGCAAAGGACCAAGGCTCTGCCTAGGGAAGGCTGGGTGAAAACCTGGAAACATCAGAAAATTATGGAAACACCACGGAAATGGACAGGAAATAGCAGGGGCAGCATGCGTGGATGCCTCTGAGGCTGCCTAATCCCACCATTACCCCAAATTCTCCTGCAACAGCCTGGTGGTTACCCTCATGGCAATTGTGCTTACCCAGACCAAGAAAGGTGAGGCACATGCCCATCACATGTTAGGGAAGCACCCAACTAGATGCAACAAAGGTCCATCACCCATGCTCATGCTGGCACTGCTCTCCTATCCCCAGCCTGACGCAGCATGGCGGTGACAACAGAGTGACCAAGTTAGACTGAGGTAGCAGGAGGTGAAGCACGGATGGTAATTCGAAGGAGGAGGAGAAGGGGTTGGAGGAAGAGGCATAGTAAGTCTGAGAAACCGTGACCGAGGTAGGCCCCGCAATCCTCCAAGTGGGCAGTACATGAGTGGCCCCAGGATCAGACTGGGTACACAACGGTAGCAGGTAGAGCACATACAAAATTTAGCGTGGCCCTGTATGTGGACGTTGAGGGCCTAGAAGCTGTCTCCTTGAGAAATGCTCAGGGTGGCCGAACGCCGGGCTCGACGGCGGACCCTTTTCGGGTTATCGATTGTCGAAATGTTGGCATACATCAAGTTTAGTATCTGTTCTTATCAGTTGCTGTGGTTGTTGGTGGTAAAGTGGTGAGCATAGCTGCTTCCCAAGCAGCTGACCCGGGTTCGATTCCCATCTATCTCATTATGTTCTGCTGCGGAGAAATTGTTTAGAGAGAAGGCCTGTAGGTGGACCTCCGGAAAAATTGTTTAGAGAGAGGGCCTGTAGGTGGACCTCCAGAAAAATTGTTTAGAGAGAGGGCCTGTCGGTGGACCTCCGGAAAAATTGTTTAGAGAGAGGGCCTGTAGGTAGACCTCCGGAAAAATTGTTTAGAGAGAGGGCCTGTAGGTGGACCTCAGGAAACATTGTGGTAAAAGAGTGACAGTTGGACCTCTAAAAAATGGCGTTTTTTGGGTCAGCGTTAGGCGACAAGGAGGAGGAGGAGTAGAGAAGAGGAATCGGATACATAAGTAATGTTAATCTTTAGCTGCTTTCCCCCGGAGGAGATTTGAATTCCGGTGAAATCCAGGCTTTGTTCATTTTAATAAGCGTCAGCCTGTCAGCGCTGTCAGTTGACAGGTGTGTACGCTTATCGGTGATGACGCCACCAGATGCACTGAATACCCGCTCTGACATCACGCTAGTGGCAGGGCAGGCCGGCACCTCCAAGGTGTACAGCGCCAGTTCAGGCCACGTGTCCAGCTTTGAAACCCAGTAGTTGTATGGAGCAGTGATCGGTCCGGACGTTGGTATGGTCAGCAAGGTAATCCCTCACCATCTTTCTGTAGAGCTCCCCCTACTCTGCATAGACTGGGGACAGGTGACAGTGTCTTGCTGGGGTGACATAAAACTGGCAAAGGCCTTGGAGAGCGTTCCCCTGCCAGTGCTGGACAAGCTGCCTGTCCCAACATGCAAGAATTCCCTCTCCTCACTGGCCTGACTCTCCATTTCCTCCTCCTCCTCCAAGTCCTCCTCTTCAGCCCATACACGCTCAAGAGTTAAGGACTGAGCACTGGTACCCTCTTCTGTCTCGCCGACATTCTCCTCCTCTTCCTCCTCATCCTCATCCACATCCCCCTCCTCCGATACGCGTTGAGAAACAGACCAGAAGGTGCTCTGGCTATCAAGCGACATATCTTCCTCCACCGTCTCTTGTGACAAGCGCAAAGCATCCGACTTGATGCTGAGCAGTGAGTTTTTCAACAGGCAAAGCAGTGGGATGGTGAGGCTGATAATGGCGGCATCGCCGCTGACCATCTGTGTTGACTCCTCAAAGTTGCTCAACACCTGGCAGATATCAGACATCCACGTCCACTCCTCATTGTAGACTTGAGGAATCTGACTGACCTGACTACCAGTTCTGGTGGAAGTTGACATCTGGCAGTCTACAATCGCTCTGCGCTGCTGGTAAACTCTGGATAACATGTTTAATGTCGAATTCCATCTTGTGGGCACGTCGCACAACAGTCGGTGAGCGGGCAGTTGTATGCGGCGCTGCGTTGCCCTGAGAGTAGCAGCATCTGTGGTCGACCTGCGGAAATGCGCACAGATGCGTCGCACCTTGGTGAGCAAATCAGACAGATTGGGGGATGTCTTGAGGAACCGCTGAACTATGAGATTTAACACGTGGGCCAGGCATGGCACATGTGTCAGTCTGCCGAGTTGCAGAGCCGCAACCAGGTTACGCCCGTTGTCACACACAACCATGCCTGGCTTGAGGTTCAGCGGTGCCAGCCACAGATCGGTCTGCGCCGTGTAACAGCTCTTGGACGGTGTGCATTTTGTCACCTAAGCTCAGCAGTTTGAGCACCGCCTGCTGGCGCTTACACACGGCACTGCTGCTGCGCCTAGAGCTACCGACTGAAGGCGCCGTGCCCACAGATGGTAATTCGTAGGAGGAGGTGGAGGAGGAGGAGAGGTCGGAGGAGGAGGCATAGTACGTCTGAGAGACCGTGACCGAGGTAGGCCCCGCAATCCTCGGTGTGGGCAGTACATGAGCGGCCCCAGGGTCAGACTCGGTCCCAGCCTCCACCAAGTTAACCCAATGTGCCATCAGTGAGATATAGTGTCCCTGCCCGGCAGCACTTGTCCACGTGTCCGTGGTTAGGTGGACCTTCTCAGAAACAGCATTGGTCAGGGCACGGATGATGTTCTGTGACACGTGCTGGTATAGGGCTGGGACGGCACATCGGGAAAAATAGTGGCAGCTGGGGTCCGAATACCGAGGGGCAGCCACAACCATGAGATTGCGAAAGGCCTCGGTCTCTACCAGCCTATAGGGCAGCATCTCCAGGCTCAGCAATTTGGAGATGTGGATGTTGAGGGCTTGGGCATGTGGGTGGGTGGAACTGTATTTCCTCTTGTGCTCCAGCGTCTGCTGTAAAGACAGCTGAACGCTGCGCTGGGGCACATTGGTGGACGCTGTGGAGGATCGCGGAGGAGAAGGTGTGGTTTTCCGGTGGGAGGCGCTTGTGCCAGGGTCCTGGGCAGGGGGTTGACTAGCAGAGGCAGCGAGTGACACAGGGGAAGGAGCAGTGGTGGGACCCGCAGGAGGTGAACGGCCTTGGTTCCATTGAGTGGGGTGTTTAGCACTCATATGCCTTCGCAAGCTGGTGGTTGTTAGGCTAGTAGTGGTGGCACCCCTGCTGATCCTGGTGTGGCACAGGTTGCACACCACAGTACGACGGTCATCCTCACTTTCTTTAAAGAACCTCCACACTTGCGAACATCTAGGCCTCGCCATGGGAGCTTCACTACGTGAAAGAGTTGCTGCTGATGCACCAGCTCTGGCCCTGCTTCTCCCTCTGGCCACACCACTGCCTCTTCCAACCTGTTCTGGTGAAGCACTCACCTCCACCTCAGAAGCACTGTCTTCACTCGGCTTATCAACCCAGCTTGGGTCAGTCACCTCGTCATCCTCCGATTCCTCACTCTGCTCCCCCCTCGGACTTCCTGCCCTGACAACAACTTCACCACTGTCTGACAACCGTGTCTCCTCATCGTCCGACACCTCTTTACACACTTATTCCACTAAGTCAACAATGTCATCATCATCACCTACAGACTGCGACAGTTGGAAAACTTGGGCATCGGGAAAGAGGTCAGTAGCAACCTGAGAAGTGGTTTGTGACTCTGGGAAGGGTCCAGAAAACAGTTCCTCAGAGTATGCCGGATCGCATTCCAAATTTTCCTATTTTCCTGGGAGGGGGCAGACTGGGGGGGAATGAGGTTGAGGTGGACGAGCCAGAGGAGTGCTTCCTTGGGTAACGTGGGTGGACTGCGTGGAAGACTGACTGGTGGACAAATTACTTGAAGCATTGTCCGCAATCCACGACATCACCTGTTCTCACTGTTGTGGTTTCAACAGTCCTCTACCATGTGTCCCTGTAAGTTGAGACATGAAGCTAGGAAGTGTAGCTCTGCGGCGTTCCCCTGCTCCCTCATCAGCAGGTACTGTCTCACCCTGCCCAGGACCACGTCCTCTGCCCCCTGCAGTAATTGAATGCCCACGCCCTCGTCCTCGACCCTTAGCCCTGGGGTTCAACATTTTCTGTATATAAGTGTATTATATAAAAAATAAAAAATAAATGGGCCTGCTGTACTGAAACCCACAAACTTGTTCAGTCTGGTTTAATTAAGTGACGTACAGAAAGTGTCACCTGGACAGAAAATACGGATTGTAGTGAGTTTACTGTTTATTGTTTTTTTTGGAACGTGACGTGCAGAAACTATCGTAGAGCTAACTGACACCCTGCTGACAGTGGCTATTTTGACTGCGACCCAGACAAATGTCGCACAGAGATTTTTGGGATCAAGCTA
This sequence comes from Rhinella marina, assembly GCA_900303285.1. NCBI lineage: Eukaryota > Metazoa > Chordata > Amphibia > Anura > Bufonidae > Rhinella > Rhinella marina. The sequence goes on from ONZH01001725.1 coordinate 26,283, forward strand.
TATGAGAGCAAAAGACCCGGTTGTATTAAGTGACGTACAGAAAGTGTCACCTGGACAGAAAATACGGATTGTAGTGAGTGTACTGAACTGTGACACACAGAATGGTTCCACACAGCTGTATGAAATGGATTTGTATCACTGAGATAAAACAACAAAAAAACTATTTTTTTATATATATTTTTTTTTATATATATATTTTTTTAACGTGACGTGCAGAAACTATCAGAGAGCAAACTCAGCCCCTGCTGACTGTGGCTATTTTGACTGCAACCCAGACAAATATTGCACAGAGATTTTTTTTAATGTAGCTGTATCAGTGAAAGCAAAAGGCCATATCTGATTACGTGACGTACAGTATGGGTCACCTGGACAGAAAATACGGATTGTGGTTTGTGGTGAGTGGACAGCTGAACTGTGACACACAGAATGGTTCCACACTGCTGTATGAAATGGATTTGTATCACTGAGTTAAAACAATAAAAAAAAAGTGTTATATATGGCGATAGCTGCACTACTAGTGCCAGCCAGCCCAGCCAGGAGACAAAAAAAAATGTCTTGTAGCTCTTAGAAGGGCTGTTGGGTTCTTTTCAGATCACTCCTGCCTAACAGAGAACTAAATCCAGGCCCGAACACTCTCCCTGAAACGCAGCAGCTCTGTCCCTAACGACATCCAGACAGCATCTGAGCCGAGCACCGCGGGCAGTCACTAGTATATTCCAGGGTCACCTGATCTAGCCAGCCAACCCCTGCTATCGACATGTAAGGGCCCCACGTGATGCTGGGTGTACCGCAGAGTCTCCTGGCTTGTGATTGGCTGAGTTATAGGCGCCAAAAATTCGAAATGCTGGAGATGCCATTTCCTCGAGCATGGCGAGATACTCGTCCGAGCAGCGAGCACTTACGAGTACCGTAATACTTGAACGAGCACCAAGCTCGGACGAGCATGCTCTCTCATCTCTACTTGTCATCACAAAATGTACTGTAATCTCCAAACAGCATGTTATAGAGCAGGAGGAGCTGAGCAGATTAATATAGATAGTTTTATAGAAATGATTCCATAAAATTTGCCATTTATACAAACCTCTGCTCTTTCTAAGGCTTCATTCACACATCCGTGTGTGATTGTGGATCCACAATTTGCAGATCCGCAAAACACGGACACCAGCCATGTGCATTCCACAATTTGCGGACCGCACATGGCTGGCTCTATAATAGAAATGCCTTTTCTTGTCCGTGTATTCAGACAAGAATAGGACATGTTCTATTTTTTTGCAGGGCCGCGGAACGGAAGTGCGAATGCGGATGACACACTGTGTGCCGTCCGCATCTTTTGCGGCCCCATTGAAAATGAATGGGTCCGCACCTGTTCCGCAAAATTGCGAAACGGATGCGGACGCATTTTACGGACGTGTGAATGGAGCCTAAATGTAGGACCACCTTGATGCACAGCTATCAGTGACTGACAGAGATCTCGGTATACACATTTACAAAGAGAATGCTATCAATCACTGATAAAACCTTCCCACCTACAAGTGAACTCAGAGATAGCAGAGATGTATACATTACACGTTTTACCGAATCTTTTCCCACAAAACTATACTGTATGTCAATCTGCTCAGCTTCTCCTGCTCAATAACATGGTGCTTGCAGATTGCACTGCGTGTTGTGGTTAGAGGTCTTCTTTGAGCACATACTGTAGATTAACCTTCATCACATTCATGTGCTGTAGGATTCTTTTTTATTTCTATGATACCTCCTATCTGTATATGTTGAGATCAGTGAACAAGGGATTGCCAATTTGTTATAGCTGGGGTGGAGACAACAAAACGTGCTCTCATGTTCTCACATAGATTGCTTTTTCATCCAGAAGCATTTATTACATAGTATTGTGCCCAACATTGAATCAAGTGGCAGGGCTCATGCTTTACTGCTGCTCCATTCAAACCTCTTTTATAACTGTGCTCGTCAATGGTGTGTCAGGAGTTTTATGTTTTATTGCTTTCAATAAGAGAAACAAATAAAACCTTGCAGTTGTATTACCTTTAAATGACTAATAAATATAAAAGAAATTATGTTAAACAACAAGCTTTGAAGATGACTTAATTGTCTTTACCAGGGGATCACGAGCAGCCTCACTACACATAACTATAACTAATGTGGGTGTGACCATGCTGACCAATAATAAAATTAGCTGATCTATCAGAAATTAATTCTAACAAATCGATCTGAAAATTCAATTTGAATTGAAACTGCTCAAATTAGCCTGAAAATTGCAGTATGACACTCTAAAATCTCCTAGTATTCATCTTTCTCTCTCATGCCTTTCAAGCTCTTGAACGCAAAGAAATAGTTAATAATGTCAGTTGTGACAGTGACATATTTAACTATGGCTACGTGCATGGTTGACAGTGTTAACAAACAGCATGACTAAAAACACACTGCAAAGTCTGATTTGTTATGCTTTTTAAAATAAAGAAAAGATCCAAAAATGGCCCCTAACTGGGTGAAGAGGCCTGCTGGTGTTTAAACACAAGGGTATTGAAAAAAACAGTGGCTTGTTCTGAACAAGCAGTACAAAAGTTTCTGGACCTCCACTGTCCGGTTTTTAAAAATGGTGCTCAGGGTTTCTGCTGTTTTAAACAGCAGATATCTGGGACTAATATCTGAAATTGGTGACTATGGCATCTGAAGCGGCTTTCCATGGGAGTACTGCACTTCTACAGCCTGAACAGATATCCCCCAGCTGATCAGGGGGATCCGTTGGTTGTATGTAAAAGCCCTGGTGGCAGGGTGGCAGGGCTACGTAAGAACACCTGAATCTACAATGAATTGAAATAGCATATCATAGCAATATCTTGGAGAAGCAATCTAATAATTACTTTTTATAGCCACTTAGGGTGACTTAAAAAAAAGTAAAAAAAACATAAAAAATAAAAACATATAAATATTCCCCATAATTAAAATAAAAATAAACATAAAAAAAATAAACATTCCAAAATGCCTAAACTATTAAAATATAAATGAATTTATCCTGTATAGTGAATGCGGTAAAGAGAAAAAAATCAAAATGGCTGATTTGCCATTTTGTTGTCACTTTACCTTTCAAAAAATAAAAAAAATAAAAAAGGATCAAAACGACATGCATACTTCAAAATACAGATGTGTCCACACTTAACTGATCACTTATCTGAACATGTCCTGAGATGTGTGTCACGAAGTGACGTTATAACTAAATTGGATAAATTGTAATACAACTTTCAGACACCAGGTGGCGCATTGTTTTACTAGCTAATACCTGAATTTAAGGTATTCACTTCTTACATTTAACCTAAATAGCAAAATATATTGTATACATTAAACAAATCCCTCCGAAGGATTTTTTTTTTTTTTTAGTGTGCAATGATTATCATATATTTTGCCCGCTGCCATTGTTTACCACAAGTCTATATGCCGTATGCTATGAGTTAGGTACAGTACACTTGGTGTCAGTATACAGTGCTAGTCTAGTATTATATTATTTAATTCCAAAATATATTTATTGGTATGATTGCAAAATAGGAGAAATCAGAATTACAATATCAGAGTGTATATAAAACATAAGTAAGTTTCTCCAGATGGTATATTCGCATACTACAATAAGCGTATGAAACGTGTATAGAAACTAAATGTAATATTAAAACAGTCATAAAACAGTAAAAGCAGTCATTAAACAAAAGTTGCCTGACTCTGTTTGTGAAGGGAGGGGGGGGGTGTAGGTGAATGCGGTAGTTCCCCACAAGGTATGCTATCAGGTCATAGAGATAAATATTATTGTAGATTGGGAGAATTAGAGCAATTCAGCCATGGATTCCATATCTGTGAATAACGCTCCCATGTATCACTTAGCGTAGCGTTTAGTTTTTCATAAAGTGCAATTGTATTAACTCTGCGAATAACTGCTGATATCCTAAGAGAGGGAGTACGCCATTTACTTGCTATGTGAATCCTGGCCGACATCAGAATAAATTGAAGCAATTTATACTCTGTATAGTTAAATGTCGTTGGCTTAAGGCCAAGTAAGTATACAGGCGCTGACGGGTAGATCCCTTCTGAAAACCTCATATAGACCACGCTTAATGTTGGTCCAGAACCGACGTACTACTGGACAAGTCCACCAGATATGGAGGGAATTTCCCATGACCTGGCAACCCCGAAAGCAACAGGGGGAGACAGTAGGGTAAATAGCGTGTAGTCTAGACGGTACAAAATAGGTCCTATGAAGAATCTTCAAGGAAGTTTCCATTAAGGTAACCTGCCAGCTCCCCTTACTAATCATAGTACAGCAGTCATGCCATTGTTCTACGGAGAGAGTCTCTCCCAGGTCTACCACCCAGCTATGCATGAAAGCCAATTTGGCATTAGAGGGTGTTGCATTTAACAGAGAGTAAATAAAAGAAAGTGAACCTTTCTCTGAGGCTCTGTGTTTACAGAGTCTTTCAAATGGTGTATGTACGATCATATGGTTGGCTGGGACCTGAGATGCCAAAAAATGGAAAATCTGGGAGACTCTAAAGAGTTCTGAGCGTGGGGGGGAGAAGGCGGACAGGAAGTATGCCCTGGACATGAGTTGAGAACAGAGTAAGAAGTCACCAACACAGAGCAGTCTGCTATGTTTCCACCAAATAAACTTGGTCGGTGATAAGCCAGGTGGGAATAGGGGGTTTCTGAATAATGGAATTAGGGGAGATATAGGATTCTGTAATTTATATTTGAATATAACCTTCCTTCAAAGTTGAAGCATGAGGTAGGGAATTTTTGCCGCTGGATCTATCGGTCCTAAAGGAATGTCTGGTGACCAGATCAATGCTAATGGCGAGACAGGTAGCAGTAAGTCAGACTCTAAGTTAACCCATTGTGGGAAGTGGGAAGAGGTATTGAATGAGATCAGCTGCGATAACCGGGCTGCTATATAGTATTTATAGAGGTGAGGGACTGAAAGACCGCCCACAGTCTTATGTAGATCCATTATGTGTCTAGCTATCCTCGGTCTTTTGTAAGCCCATATGAAACGAAAAATTTCTGTCTGTAATGTCCTTAGAGAAGAGCCCGTTAGAGACCTAAATAGATACAATATTTTTGGTAAAATAACCATTTTGACTGTGTGAATTCTGCCCAGCCATGATAGAGTAGGGAAGTTCTAGTTACGCAGGTCTCGGAGAAGCGTAGGAATGAATCGGGCATAGTTCCATTTAAAAGTCAAATCCAGGGTCTTAGGTATATTAACCCCTAAGTATGGCAGATACTGATCCCTATTTGCAAAACCAAAGTTTAGAGATATTAATTCCCTAACAGGTTTCGGTATGTTATAATGTAAAATCTCTGATTTTTTTTGTATTGATCTGTAGGCCAGAGAAGCGGCTAAAAGTGCTCAGACAGTCCATCAGATTAGGCAGTGTTATCAAGGGATGCGTGATTGTAAGAAGCATATCGTCCGCGAAAAGGCTCACTTTATATTCTCGTGTGCCAATTTGAACTCCTGCTATATTGGGGTTAGTGCGTATCATAATGGCTAATGGCTCAATGGCCAAGGCAAATAAAGCGGGAGAGAGGGGACATCCCTGTCGAGTGCCTCGGTTGATACTTATTGGTACAGGGGTATCAGTGGGTAATTTAAGGAAAGCTGTGGGTGTTGTATAAAGAGCCTGGATAGCACCTACAAAGGAGCCCGATATACCCATGGTAGACATAACTCGATAAAGGTAGTTCCATGAGAGGCTATCAAAAGCCTTCTCGATATCCAAGGCTAAGATAGAGAAAGGCCTGGACTTTGTGTTGGCCCATTGGATAGTGTTACAGACCTTTCAAACATTATCTGGAGCTTGTCTGCCTGGTATAAAGCCTACTTGGTCGTAATGGATCAAGGTTGGAAGGTGACGGTTAAGGCGCCTAGCTAAGACCGAAGTAAATATCTTTAAGTCAACATTAAGAAGGGAAATGGGGCGGTAGTTCATAGGTGATAGGGGATCTTTATGGGGTTTAGGAATGACCGTGATCAGTGCACTGAGCATATCTTGAGGCAGTGTACCGTGATGTAAGACATAATTACATAAATTCTTAAGATGGGGAATTAAGATATCTTTAAATTTCTTAAAGTATAAAGCAGAGAACTCATTTGGTCCCGGTGATTTCCCTAGCTTCAGGGACTCAATAGCCAAGTCTAATTCCTCTTCCGTTACGTCGAGGTTAAGAGAATCCGCATCAGGCTGGGGTAGAGTAGGGATAGGGAGGGAAGACAGAAAAGAAGTAGTGTCTTCCAGGGGGGGATCAGAGGGTGGGGAGTATAGTTTTTGGTAAAAGGTATGGAAACTGTGATATATCATAGCCGGGTTAGAAGTGATTCGTCCTCCCACATCTGCAATTTGATAAATATTGTTAAAGCGCTGCCTAGCTCTCAGTTTAGCTGCTAACATTTTATCAGGCTTATTGGCTAGTTTATAAAACTTAGCTTGTATCCATCTCAAGGCCTTTTCTGTGCGATGTAATAACAATGCATCAAGTTGGAGTTTTGATGAGGTATAAGGAGGGCTGTCTTTGATTAGCCAATTCTAGGCGAAATAATTTTGATTCCAGGTCAGACTGGACCTTAGAGCGCTCTTTCTTCAGTCTAGACGCCTCAGCCACTATTACTCCTCTAATGACTGTTTTATGTGCAGCCCAATTGATAGCAGGCGTAGTATCTGAGGACATATTAATGGTAAAGTAATCCCTAAGGGCTGCAGCTATCCGATTCGCAATAGAAGGATCAGTGAGTAGTGATTCATTTAATCTCCAAGTAAAAGGGCATCTGGACGGGAAGTCCAGATTGAAGTCCGTTAGGACCAGGTCATGGTCCGACCAGACACATGGTACATGGCTAGCATATAAAAGGCACGGAAGAAGCTGCGTAGAGGCTAGTACCCAATCAATTCCGGTGTAGTGGTGGTGGACAGGAGAAAAGTAAGTATATCCTCGGTCGGCCCCATTGTGTTCTCTCCAACAATCTGCTATGTTTAAACCCTGCATAGTTTTCCTAATAGAGTTCTTTGACTTGGAGGATAATTTATCTGCGATAGGGGAAGATCTATCTAATTTAGCATTAAAGGTCATGTTGAAATCACCACACCAGATAAGAGGTAAGGGAAGGTGTTGTTTTAGTAAGTTCCCCAAGGACTTAAAGAACGAGGCGGGCTGATTATTAGGAGCATATGAATTGATCAGACAAATAGGCGTACTGTACAGGGAACCCACTACAACAATGTATCTGCCTTCAGGATCTATTGTGGTAGACTGAATTTGAAAGGGCAAAGAGTTCTTAATAAAAATTGCTACGCCTCTACTTTTAGAGGGGAAGGGTGCGTGAGACAGGAGTGTATATTATGAAAATACCTAGGGCAGGAATTTAGAGTGAAGTGCGATTCCTGAATAAAGATGATATCAGGTTTAAGTTTGTCATACTGGAGGAAGGCTTTACGTCTTTTTTGAGGAGAATTAAACCCCCTAACGTTATGAGAGATTATTTGACACATGTCTGATGAGGGTAAAGACTGCTAATACCTAAGGGCAAAAGATCATGTCCAGGGCATAATGAAGAGGAAAGGAATGATTGACAGATATGAGGGAAGACCGGGAGAGCTCGACCAGGATCCCAAAGGATCAGTAAATAAGGGCTAACATCTCGAGTAGACAAACTAAGAAGAACTGAATAAACAGTAACAGTCAGGAACCATGTGCCAGTCAAAACGCGCTGACATTGTGCCCTGAAACGCGTAAAGCGTAAGAAGAACATAGAGCTACTGCTCCGCGGCAATCAGCTCGATTGATAGCTGAGAAATAAAAGGTGAGGATGGCACTAAAATAAGGGGAGAAGAGCTAGAGGGAACAAGGAAAAGAGGCCAAAGGCCCCTATGTAAAGCAGCAAAACAAAGCAGAGTATATACAGTATGAGTAGAAAACTAAGAGCGTGACACCTGGGCCATAAAGGTATGGTAAACTGGTACATGATGTCTCCTCCATGTCCCAAGTTTCGACCATGGGTCGGGCAAAAATGAATTGCCTATCGCAACCCATAATGTCATATCGAAACACAGGGAGGCACCACCATATCCATCAAGAGATTCAAGTCTCCAATAGTTCGATGTCTGGAATCCACCGGAAACCAGTCATGGAAAATAGAAATATCAATCAGTGCGTCTTCCCCCCTCCCGCTAGCGTTTCCGGACCAGGCCCACAAAAAATGGCCTATCTCAGTCCATAGGCACCACCAGAGTAGGGTAGAGGCACAGCACATATAATAACAAAACATAGAGCATTGAACCAATTCCAATAGACTCAAATGAAGCTTGAGTCATGGAGATAGTCAACAAAAACATACGGTCACACCAGGTCGCCGGTCCAGGTGTAATAGAAGCTGTATAAACGGGAAGTCCTGAGAGCTGCTAGTTCAGGTCGGATCTGGAGATCACCTAGAAGGCTCCGGAAAGGCAGGTGGTAGGGGACGACGTGGGTGCCAGGATCTCGTAGGCCTTCGAGTTAAGGGAGCCGTGTCGGCAGGTCTGTCAAACGGGATATCTTCTCTTTGTAGGAGCTCGTAACCTTCTGACAGGTCTTTAATTGTGTAGTTGCGGTCATGTATTCTGCATGCAATATGGAATGGAAATCCCCATCTATAACGAATCTGTGCTCTCTGGAGGGCCATGGTAATCGGTCTCATAGCTCTCCTCTTTTCCAGTGTAATTGGTGCCAGATCCGCATATAGTTGCACTGAGGAGTCCACCCCCGGTAGAGCCTGAAGATTGCGTGCAGCTTGCAAAAGTTGGTTGCGCATTTCTGGATAGTGTAACTTAAGTATAATGTCTCTGGGGACATTAGGATTTCTAGGGCGACCTAGGGCCCTGTGTACTCGATCCAGCCTAAACAGATTAGAGTCCACCTGAGGCAGCAGGGCCTGAAACAGGTTGAGTACAGTAGGTTGTAAGGCAGTGATGAATTCAGGCATGCCTCTAATTCTGATATTGGCTCTCCGATTGCGGTTTTCCAGGTCTTCCAGTTTGTATTCCAGCGATTCCAATCTCTGCGCATGATCATCTAGACGGGTACTGTCAACCTCCATGGCGTCTGCGACATCATCCATTTTTTCCTCCAAGTCAGAGACCCTCGTACCCAGATCTTGTATTTGCTTGGTAAAATCCGCTACTGCTTTCGACAATTCAGTAGTGAAAAGCGATTTAATGTTATTATATAGTTCAGTAGGATCAAAGACCTGAGCAGGGGACGCAGCTGCATGCTCCAGGTCAGAAGGTAGAAGCGAACTTGTACTTCCAGTTGGCGAGTCAGGTCTCTCCATGCTTGCTGGTTGTGGAGTACGAAAGAGCTCAGGAAGGGTCTGGCAGGATGAGGTAGCGCCCTGTAGTTTTTTCTTTTGTGACCTGGAAGGCATGCCGTGCTGTTGTGTATGCAAAAGGCACGTAATCAGGACATAAGTGAGAATGAGGATAAATAAGCTGGAGTAGATGGCTTAGGTAGGTAGGTTATTTGTGCTAGTACACATCAAGCCGCGGGCAGCTCCAAACTTGTTAGCGGTCGTTAAACATCATATAAGCAAGCACTTAGGTGCAGGAGATAAAAACATGTATGACTTGGGGCCACAGAGCAAATTCCCATTCGGGCTCAGCGACAAGCCTGTGCCGATCAGAGTGCAGGGACCTTATTGCTGCAGAAAGTCCACATTGGCTCCAGTGGGGTCCACTGGTAGAATGTGCCCTAGGCTAACGGCTCAGCACGTGGCCCTCCTGATGACATGGATGCTCTATGGGGCACAATATATAGCAGGTAGTCCGTAGAAGCACCGACCCTGTGTTGAGGGGGATCCCTGCCAGATGAGGCCTAGTCGGTGCGTGTCTTCACCACCACTGATCCTCAGAATAAATGGGCGTAATGGAGGTGCAGAGGGAAGAAGGGTGACAAGGTACCTCAATTGCTCCTGGATACAACCAGGTTGCTCACCGTGTGGCGCTGATTGGAGACGGTTTTGCCGTCTCTCTTCTTCCCCTCAGGACGGTCAGGTGGATCAGGGAGATGTCGGGTGGCCAAGGAGTGTGTAAGCCACAATACTCCGTCCTCCTGGGTTGCTGGATGGGTGCTGGCCGGGGACTCAAAGGTCCGTGTGGTGCGGTTGCTCTTCCGCCGGCTCTGTCGTAACCTGCGAACCTCCGCGAGCGGCGGCCTCTTCCGGTTGGCCCTGTGATCCAATGGAGGCCGGGGATCCGGAGGACGTGTAGGCCGCAGGATGGAGACGTGGCCGAGTACAAAAATTCGCCCCTCTACTGATAACCCCAGGTCTGGTGGGCCACACCGTGGCCTGGGAATGCTGGTAGGGCAGTGTTGGTGTAGCGGATGGCGATGGATTTAGGGAGCAGTATCTCCATGCGTCCGTTCACTGCCTTGGCTTCGTCGGCCATATTTTTAAAGGCTCACCAATACATTTTCTGTGCCTCAATGCATCTGTTGGAAAGCATTCAAGAGCTATTATCATCCATTTCTACCATGAGGGATTACTGCACTTCAGATCTTCATTCCGTGAATAATAAGACGAGGGAGCTCGCTTATAATGAACCCACCTAGTCATATCGCACCTGAGAGGAGCCAGAGAGATACAACAGGGATTTGGCTCCTGGTTTTCACCGTCACAGGCAGAAAAACGTATTATATTAGTTATATGCATAATAGCACACACCAACCACAGTATTATGCATAGATAATTATACAATTTTAACAGTCCCATTGCATGTTACACATGTACATAATACAATTCAGGGTGTCAGTATATACCTCAATTTTACCATGACATTTAATATTCCTTAATGATTATCCAATCTGTGTATCTAATCCTATCATGTGTGATACTGTCTGCAGAGCTATGTATCTAATCTTATTCTGGGTGACAGTGTCTGCTAAGCTGCGTATCTAATCCTATCATGTGTGACACTGTCTGCTAAGATGGGTATCTAATCCTATCATGTGTGATACTGTCTGCTGAACTGTGTATCTAATCCTATTCTGGGTGACAGTGTCTGCTAAACTACGTATCTAATCCTATCATGTGTGAAACTGTCTGCTGAGCTGTGTATCTAATCCTATCATGTGTGATACTGTCTTCTAAGATGGGTATCTAAACCTATCATGTGCGATACTGTCTGCTGAGCTGTGTATCTAATCCTATTCTGGGTGACAGTGTCTGCTAAACTATGTATCTAATCCTATCATGTGTGAAACTGTCTGCTGAGCTGTGTATCTAATCATATCATGTGTGATACTGTGTGCTAAGATGGGTATCTAATCCTATCATTTGTGATACTGTCTGCTGAGCTGTGTATCTAATCCTATTCTGGGTGACAGTGTCTGCTAAACTATGTATCTAATCCTATTATGTGTGAAACTGTCTGCTGAGCTGTATATCTAATCATATCATGTGTGATACTGTCTGCTAAAATGGGTATCTAATCCTATCTTGTGTAAAACTGTCTTCTGAACTGTGTATCTAATCCTATTCTGGGTGACAGTGTGTGCTAAACTACGTATCTAATCCTATCATGTGTGAAACTGTCTGCTGAGCTGTGTATCTAATCCTATCATGTGTGATACTGTCTGCTGAACTGTGTATCTAATCCTATTCTGGGTGACAGTGTCTGCTAAACTACGTATCTAATCCTATCATGTGTGAAACTGTCTGCTGAGCTGTGTATCGAATCATATCATGTGTGATACTGTCTGCTAAGATGGGTATCTAATCCTATCATGTGTGATACTGTCTGCTGAACTGTGTATCTAATCCTATTCTGGGTGACAGTTTCTGCTTAACTACATATCTAATCCTATCCTGTGTGAAACTGTCTGCTGAAATGTGTATCTAATCCTATCATGTGTGATACTATTTGCAGAGTTGTGTATCTCAGCCTATTGTGTATGATACTGCCTGCTAAGTTGTGTATCTAATCCTATCTTGAGTGACACTGCCTGCATATCTAATCCTATCATGTGTGATACTGTTTGCTGAACTCTGTATCTAATCATATTCTGGGTGACAGTGTCTGCTAAGCTTTGTATCTAATCCTATCATATGTGATACTGTCTGCTTAGCTGTGTATTTAACCCTACCTTGTGTGACACTGTCTGCTTAGATGCGTATCTAATCCCACCTTGTGTGATACTGTCTGCTAAGATGGGTATCTAATCCTATTCCGGGTGATACTGCCTACATATCTGTGTATCTAATCCTATCATGTGTGATACTGTCTGCTGAACTGTGTATCTAATCCTATTCTAGGGCGACAGCGTCTGCTAAACTGTGCATCTAATCCTATCATGTGTGATACTATCTGCAGAGGTGAATGGGGCCACATCTATTCCCGCATTTTTGATGACTTGTGCACTTAGAAAGTTTACATTTTGGATGAAGACCAGTGTCTCAGAATAAGTAAAGCCTTAGGCTACTTTCACATTAGCGGCAGGCCTGATCCAGCAGGTGAAGGGTGCTGCCGGATCAGGACTGCCTCAGCGACATGTGTGGAGCTGGAACCGTGCTCCGGCCCCACACATGTTCCACAGTACATACATACACACACACACACATATAGACAAACAAACACACATACATACTTACATGCTCTCGGCAGGTCTTCGGAGCGCCGGAGGAGCAGGACGGCTCGCACAAGTGACGATTCCCCACAGCGCCCTCTGCTGGGCGCCTGGTGGAATTGTCATCTGTGCGCGCCGACCTGTCCCTACGCCGCTCTGAAGACCTGCCGGGGAGCATGTAAGTATGTATGTGTATTTGTATGTCTATATGTGTGTGTATATTTATGTCTATGTCTGTATGTGTGTATTGTGTGTATGTGGTGACGGATCCGTCATGAACTCCATTGAAAGTCAATGGAGGGCGGATCTGGTTACCATTGTGGTCACACCAGATGGATCCGCCCCCATTGACTTGCATTGGGGGTCATTCCGGATCCGTCTTGGTGCGGATGCCTGGACCGGAGAGCAAAACGCAACATGCTATTATTTGTTCTCCGGTCTGAAGACGGAACGGAATGCTTTCAGGAGCATTCCGTTGTCTTCAGTTCAGTTTTGTCCCCATTGACAATGAATGGGGACAAAACTGAAGCGTTTTATTCCGGTATTGAGCCCCTATGACGGAACTCAATACCGGAATTTTAAAACGCTAGTGTGAAAGTAGCCTTACATTTACACGTCTAGGTGTGAACAATAGAGGAGGGACTGTATTTCTCTAATCAGGGACTAATCAAACAACAGCAGGATACAATGGTGAATAGTCAGGTAATAAAGACACATGGAATGGAGACTGGACCATTGACATAAGCAGCAAATATGAGTCCTGGACACTTAGATGATAGGACAGTTGTGAGAAGCTACAGTATAATGCTAAATGCTAATATACCAGGAGCCAAAGCCAGAAGTAGAAATCCTTCCTTTATAGTTCTAAGATTACTTTCACACTAGTGTTATTGTTTTCCCGTATTGAGTTCCTTTATAGGGCCTCAATACCGGAAAAAAAAACGCTTCAGTTTTGTCCCCATTCATTGTCAAGGGGGACAAAACTAAACTGAAGAGAACGGAGCGCTCCAAAATACATTCCATTCAGTTTAGTTGCGTCCGCAGGCCGGAGAGCAAACCGCAACATGTTGTATTTTGCTTTCCATCCTGGGGAACCGGAGTAAAACGTCATGACCCACAATGCAGGTCAATGGGGACGGATCCATTCTGTCTGACACAATAGAAACCGGATCCGTCCTCCATTGACTTTCAATGGAGTTAATGACTGATCAGTCCCAGCAATGTTACAGATAATACAACTGGATCCGTTCATAACAGACGGTTGTATTATCAGTAACGGAAGCGTTATTACTGAACCCTGCTGGATCCAGCAATAACGCTAATGTGAAAGAAGCTTAATTCCTTTCCAATCCGTTTCTGTAGACAGGTCTGCTTCAAATCCTCATCCAGAAAACTTTGTGTATTTACCCTTAGTGCATTCACATGACCATATTTTTGGTCTGCATCCGATCCACATTTTTTGAGGACCCATTCATTTCAATGGGGGCAAAAAGATGTGGACAACACCATGTGCTGCCTGCATCTGAATGTCTGCTCCACGGCCCCACCAGAAATATAGAACCTGTTCTCTTCTTGTCTGATTTGCAGGGGGAATTCTCCATTGACAATACAGAGTGGCAATATATATTTATTGGCGATGCATGCAATATGAGGAGGGAGGTGGAAGGAGGATTATATACTAGCACTACAGATTTATAAGGGCTGAAATAAATCCAAGGACTAAGCAGTAGTTGATTGATGGGATACTTAAGTTCTGGGATGACATCCTAACTGTACAACAATTACATTGGTCTGTATAAAGTCCTTCTATTAGTGATAGAAAAGAAAGGCACTGGCATGTAACATTCTGTATCACTAAAGCTTCTCATGTTATCCATGGAAGAGTAAAGAGCAGCTCTAGATCCAGGCTGTGGTTCTGGACTACAGCTGCCCGATGGTAATTCATTAGGATTGGGAGATGTTGTAAATAGAAATGGTGCAATTGTTATTTTCTGCATTAAACCCATAATTAAAGTTTGTTCAAATTAAACCCTGAATCAGGAGTACTCTAGTATTTTTTCTAAAGGTCCACAGACCTGGGTCTGCCAAAATAATTTAAAAAATGTAAGTGGGACAAAACCAGTGGCACCAGTGATCTGTGGAAAGGTTTTTTTTTCCCTAAAAATAAGCTCCGCCTCAGGGACTGAAAACAATAAACATGTTTTGTGCTATATTTTCCATTAGCAACATGAATGGGCTTCTATAACTTAGGCTACTTTCACACTAGCGTTTTATAATTCCGGTATTGAGTTCCGTCATAGGGGCTCAATACCGGAACAAAACGCTTCAGTTTTGTCCCCATTCATTGTCAATGGGGACAAAACTGAACTGAAGACAACAGAGCATTCCTAAAAGCATTCCGTTCCGTCTTCAGACCGGAGAGTAAAACGGTTTGCTCTCTGGTCCAGGCATCCACACCAAGACAAATCCGTCTTGACCCCCAATGAAAGTCAATGGGGACGGATCCGTTCAGTGTGACACAATGGTAAACGGATCCATCACCTGCACACATACATATACACACACATACATACATACACAGACATATACACAGACATATACACATACAAATACAAATACATGCTCCCGGCAGGTCTCCACAGCGCAGGAGGAGCAGGACGGCGCACACATAGGACGATTCCACCCGGCGCCCAGCAGAGGGCAATGCGGGGAATTGTCCTATGTGTGCGCCGTCCTGCTCCTTCTGCGCTGTGGAGACCTGCCAGAAGCATGTAAGTATGCATATGTATTTGTATGTGTATATAACTGTGTGTGTGTGTGTATATGTACTGTGTGACATGTGTGGGGAGGGAGCGCGGTTCTGGCCCCACACATGTCCCTGCCGCAGCACGGATCCGGTGGCACCCTTCACCTGCCGGATCCGTGCAGACAGTATTACATATGATCGGATTAGATACACAACTCTTCAGACAATATTATATATGATAGGATTAGATACACAGCTCGGCAGACAGTATCACACAGGATAGGATTAGATACACGATCCTGAAGACAGTATCACATATGATAGGATTAGATACACTGGTAAGCAGACAGTATCACACATGACAGGTTTAGATACACAACTCTTCAGACAGTATCACACATGATAGGATTAGATACACAACTCTCCAGACAGTATTACACATGATATGATGAGATACACAACTCTTCACGCAGTATCACACACAATAGGCTTAGATGCACGACACTGTAGACAGTATCACACATGACAGGATTAGATACACTGCTACGCAGACAGTATCACACATGATAGGCTTAGATACACGACTCTGTAGACATTATTACTTAAGATAGGATTAGATACACAGTCCAGCTGACAGTAACACACAATGTTTGGATACTCTATTTAGTTTTCCTTTTTTCTCATGTGTTTGACTTTAGCACATTAAATATTCTCAATAGATCTCACCACATTTAGCTTGGTCTGCCGATAAATATCTCACATCTGAGGCCAGCAGTTCTAAACAAAAGAAAAAGCAGCTGAGCAATCAGCTAAATGTGGAGCACTCACCGCCCAGTGGTTGTGACGTGTATTGCAGTTTTCTAGAGTTTAGTTACAATCTCGCGATATCATGTTGTTTTGCTATCAGGACAAAACTGTCACCACTCTGAGTTTGGAGATAAGTTAAGTGTGGACTCATCTGTAGTATCAATGAAAACTAAGGATCGCTTCACAAAATATGACCCCACACAGCTCCATAGACATAGCTGTAAAAAAGGTATGGGGTGGGGCAGAATATTGCGACAAAAAGATATTTTTTTCAGTATTAAAACACTAAAAAAATAAATAAATATGGTATCACTGCAATTATACTGATCTGCAGAATGAAGGTAACAGGTCAGTTTTACTACATAGGAAATGTCATAAAAACAAAAAACTGCGGTAGAAATGGATTTTTTACCAATTCTAACCCATTTGGAATTTTTTTACAGCTTCCCAATACATCGTATGCAATATATAATGGTGCCATTAGGCAAAGTACTGCCAAAAAACCATTTGTTCCACAAAAAACAAGCATCTCATGTGACAAATGGAAAAATAAAAAAGTTATGGCTCCAGGATGGCAGAAAATCACAGGGTGCTGAAGGGGTCAACAGGGGAAGATGGCTGTCTGTGTTTATACGCACACATGGTTGTATTGGAAAAAACAGTGGCTTGTTCTGAAAAATCAGCCTGAAAATTATGCCTTAATTGGGGCATATGACTGCTTGTGTTTAAACACACATGCACACGATAGTACCTGAAAAAGCAGTAACTAGTTCTGAACCAGCATCTAAAATTTTTCACTTTTTTAGGAGAAGCAGTAGTACAGTGTCGATGTGAAACCTTACAGACAAGGCAGGAGATGTGTGACTGTGTAGGGGTAATAGTTGTGGCAGTAATAGCCTTAGTGGCAGCAGCAATACAGTATGGAACCTGATGGATTGGAGATGTTCATCTGTGTAGGGGTAGTAGTGGTGGCAGTATGGGGAGCAGCAGCAATATGTTATGGAACATGATGGATGGGCAGACAGCGGCAGTGCATGAGTGAGCTAATGATAAATAGCCAAAGTCAGTAATCGCAGATCTATTTATTGGCCTTAGCTTGAGATGTTTGAAAATTCTCACAGATTGATGTTTGATTCATTTTCACGAATGTAGTGTAATTTCTACACTTGCAGAGGACAATTTTGTCCGCATGGTTGTGATGATGCCACCTGCCACACTGAATACCCTGACAGTACATTGGAGGCTGGGCAAGATAGCACACCAACAGCAAATTTGGCCAGTTCCAGTCACTGTTCCAATCTGCCTGCCCAGATATCCATGGAGTCAGGAAACAAGGCCCAGTAGGTCGGAACCTTGTTGTTCAGATTGTGTATATCCCTGTGATGGCTAACCTCCGGCACTCCAGCTGTGGTAAAACTACAACTCCCAAGATGCACACTTGCTTGGCCGGTCTTAGAACTCCATAGAAATGAATGGAGCATGCTGGGAGTTGTAGTTTCACCACAGCTGGAGTGCCGGAGGTTAGCCATCACTGGTATATCCCTTTGCTGATATGTGTCAGCTTGATGTGATACTTGAAAAAAGTGTTCCATCATGTTCATCAGACTGAATTGGCTGCTGCTAGTGCTGCTGTAGTTTCTGCTGCTGGTGAAGCAGAGATGGTGGTAGGTCAATCAGTGGAAGTTAGACATGCGGGCAGCAGACATCTGCATAGCAGTGGCCAGCATATACTGCTAACACAACAATTTTGCCTGTCTTTTGATATCAGGAAATCATTCCCTTATTTTTGCTTTGACAGTGAGGGTCTAAAATCATAACTTTGCTTGTTAACAATATGCTTGTAAGCACATAACCAGCAAGTATGCAGCTTGCCAGCTTTCCTAAGAACTTAATTCTTTCTAGCTCTGTCCCCACTGTGAAATTGGTCATGGCCAGTTTCGTCATCATCAGCCTCATCCTCCTGTACCATCAACTCATCCTTCAGTGAGTTGGAATGTAGCAGATCAAGTGGTTCAACAGCAGACCCTTCTGTTGTTGTAAGTCCAGGATGGACTTCTCAGCCATGTAAGAAAGGATGAAATTCGCAGACGCTCTCCTGGATATGGATACAAATTTCTGCAAGCCATGATACTTAAAAAAAAACATTGCACCACTAAATTTATTATATGTGCCATGCAGTGGGCATGTGATATTTCCCCCAAATGCAGCTCAGGCACAATGTTCCTGCCATTGTCAGTAACCCCCTTGCCCAGTTATAGTTAGCAATGGAATCCACTGAGAAATTTGCTGCTTTATGCAGACTAGCACATAATCCACTGTATGGCTTCTCTGTCCTGTTTCGGTTGGGAACAGGAGGATGTCCATTGAGGAGGATGTGGAGGAGGTAGAGTTGTGGGAATCAGACCAACACAAACATCAAGGTTTGAATAGGGCTTGGCCTTGTTGATGTGGTGCTGCATCACTGTTTGCACACAAAGCATTGACCCAGTGGGCTGAGAAAAACATGTAGTATTCCTGGCTATAATTATTGGTCCAAGTGTCTACTCTGGTGTGCACTTTGCCTAACAGCGACACTTCCAATAAGTGGGCCACTTTTTATGTGAAAGTACAAGGCAGGAATGGCTTTTTTGTAGGAATCAAGGCTGAGTGCACACCATCAGTTTCCCAAAGGCAGTGGTATCCACTAAGTGATACAGCAGCAATGTGGCCAGGTGAGAATTCAGCTTGCACCCAAGTGAATTGCTGGGAGCATATAGTTGTTTCCTGGTCACACATTCCATTATTGATAACTGATAGAGATGAGCGAGCATGCTCGTCTGAGCTTGGTGCTCATTCGAGCATTACGGTACTCGTAAGTGCTCGATGCTCGGACGAGCATCTCGCCATGCTCGAGGAAATGGCATCTCCCGCATTTTGAATTTTTGGCGCCTATAAACTCAGCCAATCACAAGCCAGGAGACTCTGCGGTACACCCAGCATCAGGGGTTGGCTGGCCTGATCAGGTGACCCTGGAATATACTAGTGACTGCCCGTGGTGCTCGGCTCAGATGCTGTCTGGATGTCGTTAGGGACAGATCTGCTGCGTTTCAGGGAAAGTGTTAGGGCCTGGATTTAGTTGTCTGTTAGGCAGGAGTGATATCAAAAGAACCCAACAGCCCTTCTAAGGGCTACAAGACACTTTTTTTGTCTCTGGCTGGGCTGGCTGGCACTAGTAGTGCAGCTATCGCCATATATAAAATTTTTTTTTTTAATTGTTTTATCTCAGTGATACAAATCCATTTCATACAGCTGTGTGGAACCATTCTGTGTGTCACAGTTCAGCTGTTCACTCACCACAAAACACAATCCGTATTTTCTGTCCAGGTGACCCATACTGTATGTCACGTAATCAAATACGGTATTTTGCTTTCACTGATACAGCTACATTAGAAAAATCTCTGTGCAACATTTGTCTGGGTTGCAGTCAAAATAGCCACAGTCAGCAGGGGCTAAGTTTGATTTCTGATATTTTCTGCACGTCACGTTAAAAAAAATATATATATAAAAAAAAAATATAAAAAAAAATAAAATAAAAAAAATAGTTTTTTTGTTGTTTTATCTCAGTGATACAAATCCATTTCATACAGCTGTGTGGAACCTTTCTGTGTGTCACAGTTCAGCTGTCCACTCACCACAAACCACAATCCGTATTTTCTGTCCAGGTGACCTATACTGTACGTCACGTAATTAAAAAAGGTCTTTTGCTCTCACTGATACAGCTACATTAGAAAAATCTGAGTGCAACATTTTTCTGGGTTGCAGTCAAAATAGCCACAGTCAGCAGGGGCTGAGTTTGCTCTCTGATATTTTCTGCACGTCACGTTAAAAAAAATATATACATAAAAAAAAATTTAAAAAATAGTTTTTCTTGTTGTTTTATCTCAGTGATACAAATCCATTTCATACAGCTGTGTGGAACCATTCTGTGTGTCACAGTTCAGCTGTCCAGTCACCACAAACCACAATCCGTATTTTCTGTCCAGGTGACACATTCTGCACGTCACGTAATTAAAAAAGGTCTTTTGCTCTCACATTACAAAAATCTCTGTGCGACATATGTCTGGGTTGCACTTAAGCAGACCAAGTCTGCCTAATCTAATAGTTTCAGTGTAATTGCTCCATACTGCACGGTACGTAATAACATACGTAATTTTGCTCTAACTTATCCACCTATATACAAAGCACAATCCGTATTTTCTGTCCAGGTGACACATTCTGTACGTCACGTAATTAAAAAAGGTCTTTTGCTCTCACTGATACAGCTACATTACAAAAATCTCTGTGCGACATTTGTCTGGGTTGCAATTAAGCAGACCAAGTCTGCCTAATCTAATAGTTTCAGTGTAATTGCTCCATACTGCACGGTACGTAATAACATACGTAATTTTGCTCTAACTTATCCACCTATATATTTTCTTGTTCAGATTGAACAAGTTTGTGGGTTTCAGTACAGCAGGCCCATTTATTTATTTATTTTTTATATAATACACTTATATACAGAAAATGTTGAACCCCAGGGCTAAGGGTCGAGGACGAGGGCGTGGGTGTGGGCTTGGGCATTCAATTACTGCAGGGGGCAGAGGCCGTGGTCCTGGGCAGGGTGTGACAGTACCTGCTGATGAGGGAGCAGGGAAACGCCACAGAGCTACACTCCCTAGCTTCATGTCTCAACTTACAGGGACACGTGGTAGAGGACTGTTGAAACCACAACAGTGCGAACAGGTGATGTCGTGGATTGCGGACAATGCTTCAAGTAATTTGTCCACCAGTCAGCCTTCCACGCAGTCCACCGACGTTACCCAAGATAGCACTCCTCTGGCTCCTCCACCTCAACCTCCTTCCCCCCAGTCTGTCCCCTCCCAGGAAAATTTGGAATGCGATCCGGCATACTCTGAGGAACTGTTTTCTGGACCCTTCCCAGAGTCACAAACCACTTCTCAGGTTGCTGCTGACCTCTTTCCCGATGCCCAAGTTTTCCAACTGTCGCAGTCTGTGGGTGATTATGATGACATTGTTGAGTTAGTGGAAGAAATTTGTAAAGAGGTGTCGGGCGATGAGGGCATTCAATTGTCAGACAGTGGTGAACTTGTTGTCAGGGCAGGAAGTCCGAGGGGGGAGCAGAGAGAGGAATCGGAGGATGACGAGGTGACTGACCCAAGCTGTTTTGATAAGCCAAGTGAAGACAGTGCTTCTGAGGTGGAGGCGAGTGCTGCACCAGAACAGGTTGGAAGAGGCAGTGGTGTGGCCAGAGGGAGAAGCAGGGCCAGAGCTGGTGCATCAGCAGCAACTCTTTCACGTAGTGAGGCTCCCGTGGCGAGGCCTAGATGTTCGCAAGTCTGGAGGTTCTTTAAAGAAAGTGAGGATGACCGATGGACTGTGGTGTCCAACCTGAGCCACACCAGGATCAGCAGGAGTGCCACAACTACTAGCCTAACCACCAGCAGCATGCGTAGGCATATGAGTGCTAAACACCCCACTCAATGGAACCAAGGCCGTTCACCTCCTGCGGGTCCAACCACTGCTCCTTCCCCTGTGTCACTCGCTGCCTCTGCTAGTCAACACCCTGCCCAGGACCCCGGCACGAGCGCCTCCCACCGGAAAACCACACCTTCGCCTCCACGATCCTCCACAGCGTCCACCAATGTGTCCCAGCGCAGCGTTCAGCTGTCTTTACAGCAGACGCTGGAGCGCAAGAGGAAATACAGTTCCACCCACCCACATGCCCAAGCCCTCAACGTCCACATCTCCAAATTGCTGAGCCTGGAGATGCTGCCCTATAGGCTGGTAGAGACCGAGGCCTTTCACAATCTCATGGCGGTGGCTGCCCCTCGGTATTCCGTCCCCAGCCGCCACTATTTTTCCCGATGTGCCGTCCCATCCCTACACCAGCAAGTGTCACAGAACATCATGCGTGCCCTCACCAATGCTGTTTCTGAGAAGGCCCACCTAACCACGGACACGTGGACAAGTGCTGCTGGGCAGGGAAACTATATATCACTGACGGCACATTGGGTTAACTTGGTGGAGGCTGGGACCGAGTCTGACCCTGGGGCCGCTCATGTACTGCCCACACCGAGGATTGCGGGGCCTACCTCGGTCACGGTCTCTCAGATGTACTATGCCTCCTCCTCCGACCCCTCCTCCTCCTCCACCGAATTACCATCCGTGGGCATGGCGCCTTCAGTCGGTAGCTCTAGGCGCAGCAGCAGTGCCGTGGGTAAGCGCCAGCAGGCGGTGCTCAAACTGCTGAGCTTAGGTGACAAAAGGCACATCGCCCAAGAGCTGTTACAGGGCATCACGGCGCAGACCGATGTGTGGCTGGCACCGCTGAACCTCAAGCCAGGCATGGTTGTGTGTGACAACGGGCGTAACCTGGTGGCGGCTCTGCAACTCGGCAGACTGACACATGTGCCATGCCTGGCCCACGTGTTCAATCTAATAGTTCAGCGGTTCCTCAAGACATACCCCAATCTGTCTGATTTGCTCACCAAGGTGCGCCGCATCGGTGCGCATTTCCGCAAGTCGACCACAGATGCTGCCACTCTCAGGGCAGCGCAGCACCGCCTACAACTGCCCGCTCACCAACTGTTGTGCGACGTGCCCGCGAGATGGAATTCGACATTAAACATGTTATCCAGAGTTTACCAGCAGCGCAGAGCGATTGTAGACTGCCAGATGTTAACTTCCACCATAACTGGTAGTCAGGTCACTCAGATTCCTCAAGTCCACAATGAGGAGTGGACGTGGATGTCTGATATCTGCCCGGTGTTGACCAACTTTGAGGAGTCAACACAGATGGTCAGCGGCGATGCCGCCATTATCAGCCTCACCATCCTGCTGCTTTGCCTGTTGAAAAACTCACTGCTCAGCATTAAGTCGGATGCTTTGCGCTTGTCACAAGAGACGGTGGAGGAAGATACGTCACTTGACAGCCAGAGCACCCTCCGGTCTGTGTCTCAGCGCGTATTGGAGGAGGGGGATGAGGAGGAAGAGGAGGAGAATGTCGGCGAGACAGAAGAGGGTACCAGTGCTCAGTCCTTCTTAACTCTTGAGCTGGTATGGGCTGAAGGAGGAGGACTTGGAGGAGGAGGAGGAAATGGAGAGTCAGTTAAGTTAGGAGAGGGAATTCTTGCATGTTGGGACTCTGGCGCACATGGCAGACTTCATGTTAGGCTGCCTATCCCGTGACCCTCGCGTTAGAAGCATTTTTTCAAACACCGATTACTGGGTGTTCACTCTCCTGGACCCACGGAACAAGCAGAACCTTTCCACTCTCATCCCTGTAGAGGAAAGGAGTATGAGATTGAATCAATATCAACAGGCCCTGGTGCACAAGCTGAAACAATCCTTCCCATCTCACGCCGCTAGCTGCAGAGCGCATGGTTCTGTGGGCCAAGTAGCAGGGGAGAGGAGGCGAGCAGGCAGCATGTCCACCAGCACTGGCAGGGGAACGCTCTCCAAGGCCTTTGCCAGTTTTATGTCACCCCAGCAAGACACTGTCATCTGTCCCCAGTCTAGGCAGAGTAGGCGTGAGCTTTACAGAAAGATGGTGAGGGAGTATCTAGCTGACCATACCAATGTCCGGACTGATCACTCTGCTCCATACAACTACTGGGTTTCAAAGCTGGACACGTGGCCTGAACTGGCGCTGTATGCCTTGGAGGTGCTGGCCTGCCCTGCCGCTAGCGTGTTGTCAGAGCGGGTATTCAGTGCAGCTGGTGGCGTCATCACCGATAAGCGTACACGCCTGTCAACTAACAGCGCTGACAGGGTGACGCTTATTAAAATGAACAAAGCCTGGATTTCACCAGAATTCAAATCTCCTCTGGGGGAAAGCAGCTAAAGATTAACATTACTTATGTATCTGATTCCTCTTCTCTACTCCTCCTACTCCTCCTCCTCCTTGTCGTCTTTGCCTAACGCTGACCCAAAAAACGCAATTTTTTTAGAGGTCCAACTGGCACTCTTTTACCACAATTTTTCCGGAGGGCCACCTACAGGCCCTCTCTCTAAACAATTTTTCCGGAGGTCCACCTACAGGCCCTCTCTCCAAACAATTTTTCTGGAGGTCCACCTACAGGCCCTCTCTCTAAACAATTTTTCCGGAGGTCCCCCTACAGGCCCTCTCTCCAAACAATTTTTCCGGAGGTCCACCTACAGGCCCTCTCTCTAAACAATTTTTCTGGAGGTCCACCTACAGGCCCTCTCTCTAAACAATTTTTCCGGAGGGCCCCCTACAGGCCCCCTCTCCAAACAATTTTTCACGAGGTCCACCTACAGGCCCTCTCTCTAAACATTTTTTCCGGAGGTCCACCTACAGGCCCTCTCTCCAAACAATTTTTCGCAGTGTCAACTACAGACAGTGTAAAACAATGTATCAGGAGCGTCAAACAGATAGTCCAAAACAATTTTTCAGGAGGCACCAGTACCGACATTTAAAAAAAAAAAAATTTTCTGATGGTCGACTTTATGTACTCCAAAACAAAAAAAATTTTGGAGGCTCAACAAAAGCCATTTCA
>ONZH01001726.1:0-46004 GCA_900303285.1 Rhinella marina
CCCAGAGATGGATGAAGTGCAGATGGAGGGTGAGGAGGAGGAAGATGTCCATGCCCAGCCATTCCACACACCGCCACCTGACTTCTCTGCCTCTCAATCACAGGAGGAGATGGAGGATGAGGTGGTAGAGGAAGCGGAGGAAGACCCCAGCAGACCCTGGAACTATAACGAGGACAGTGTAGAGGAGAGGCGCTCATTGTCCTTGGTGCAGATGGGAAGGTGCCTGCGGGAGTGTCTGAGGAGTGACAGCCGAATTGTGGACATCCGACAGAGGGACCAATACTGGCTGGCCACCCTGGTGGACCCTCGCTTCCGCCACAAAATGGCAAAATTTTTTACGCCATCAGAGAGGGAGGCAAAACTGGGGTCTACCAGAACCTACTCACCCGACAGCTGGTCTCTACTTACCATCGAGACCAGCCAGGTTCCCAGACAACATCCGCTCGGGGGGAACCAGCGCGCTCCACTACCACCACCACTAGTGGAGGTGTGAGAAATTGCTACAGCCTCCAATCTCTGATGAGCGATTTCATGCAGCCAGCTGCTGAAGAGGGGACACAACACCGGACTCATGGCGTGGACCAGCATGAGCTCACCCACCAGGTCACTGCCTACCTGGATTGTACCCTGCCCCAAAGTGTCACCGACCCCGTGCAGTACTGGGCAGAGAAACTGGACATTTGGCCTCAACTGGCAGAGTTTTCTTTGGCTCTGCTGTCCTGCCCAGCCAGTAGTGTCGCGTCAGAGAGGGTGTTCAGTGTGGCGGGTAACATCGTAACACCGCAAAGAACGAGGCTCTCTTGCCACAGTGTTGAGATGCTGACTTTTATAAAGATGAATCGTGCCTGGATTACATCGGATTATACCACCCCCTGCCTGATGTGAATGACTAAGTCATCAGTCACCCGTCTTGCATGGCAATCCGTGTGTCCAAGAAAATGACCTTAAGATTCCAAATATGTGCCCAATGTAAAAATCCCCTTAGACCCCAATTTAAAAAAAAAAATCACCTTAAAAATTCCCTACTTCATTCTGATACATTTAAATAAACAGAACCCCATCTCCAAATGTAATGCCCATGGTGTGTTGGCCATTTAACATCTCCACACCAGCTTAATGCCTCACACCTGTGCACCATCCAACCCATACCCCAAGAACAGTACCATCCCTAAAATAATCCCCACGACTATGCTTCACAAAGTGGGGATTTCACCTTTTGTGAACTATAGCCGTGGGGTTCTATCCCTGGCACCCGTGCCAAGGAACACTACTCACCATTTGTGAGCGGGTACTAACTGTTCTTGAGGTATTTTGTTGATCTCATGATAGTAGTAAAATCTCGCACCGCAAATCCCGATGGGGTTCTTCTCTGTGCGAATGATTTCACGCCTCTCATGCAGTCACGCGTGGAATAAGGCTGTCTATGGGGTATATATCACGGAGGCTGCTGTCCTTCAGCTGTGATATAAAACACTTCCACAGTTAGTTACAGCAACAAACAGTTGCTGAAAGGCAGGTTAACTTGCCTTATTTACGGGTGCCTTTACAATGGGATGCTTTTTTGGGGTTCTCTGCTGCCTAAAATCCACAGCGCATCGTTGGCTGATTTTATGCCACCTTCAGTACTATGGGGCTGGACGCAAATACCCAGTTCAGCGCAGAACTGCGTATGTCCGGACGGCACCATAGTACTTAACGCCGTTTGGTGTATGGTATAAAAATGCCCTGTGGATTTTACATAGCAGACCCACAGCCCCATGTGAAGGTACGCATAGGGTGAGGTTTTTTGGGAGTGACCAAAGAGAGGGCGGGAAGGTCACTCCCTTACCCCATCAGGGGTTTTTCCCCTACCCATTTTAAAAGATAAGTCCAGGCAATTAATTACTTTCTGTGCCCTTATTTGACCCAGAAACTTAGGCCCCATTCACACGACTGTAAGTGAATGGGGCCGTGTCTATCCGCAATTTTGCGGATAGATACGGCCCCATTCACTTACGGTCGTGTGAATGGGGCCTTATAAATTGCACGGACCTATCCTTTAAGCCAGCTGGTGACAGCACTAAAAAAACACAAAAGCATACATCCATTGGGTTGGGCGCTGCACTCGGTTAGGACATCAAACTGGTGTAACAAAGATATATATATATGTCTTGACAACAGCCATAGGCCCAGATTCAACAGGTTTTACACCAGAGTAGTTGCGTCAATTTGTAAAGCGAGTGCCAGTGAGGTGTCCATTTCATGAAAATTGGACACGTATTTTTGGATAATGGAACTGGCATAAAGCCTTCTTGAATCTGTGCCTTTTTAAATGTCCTTTCTTCACCTCATGGATTCTGTGGGTGAGGTTGTCTGTCTATTTCACCGTATCCGTATCCTACTACACTAGCTGTAACGTTAGAGGGTTTTTTTTTTAACGTTGACTGTCCTGTGCTGAACTCAACATCAACTTTTTGTCATGTATAAAAGCTGATTTTTACAAGCGTGCATATTCTTAGCTTCCAACTTCAGTTCTCTGTACTAGGCCCTTCTGGGTCCAAAAGAATACTGCTCTTACTAATGCCCCCACCATCAATTGTCTATTTGGAAACATACTGGTTGCAATCAAGTGCTGCCTCCTACTTCTCCTCAACTTGTCTCTTCTCAACCTTACTGGTTCACCACCAGTCCTTCAAAATAATGTTTTAGGGTCTGTTCCCCACCAGGCCTTCTACCATAATGTTTTCAAGGGTCTTTTCACCACCAGGCCATCAATCTTAATTTTTCAAGGGTGTGACTGATGCCCTCCTTTATGTGTAATAAAAGGTGTATCGGAGTGCCTGTTCCTTGTAATTTTTGGCAGACTTGTCACTTTGTGCATAGGCTTTATGAGTGTATGAGTACCACGACAAGAACAATTGTTCCACAATGTGAATGACGCCCTTCTTTATACCCGTTGTATTGGAGTGCCTGTTCCGCTTAATTTTTGGCAGCACTTACAGTCAGTTTCATACAACAAATTAGAATTGACCAAAAAAATACAAAACATAAATACAAAAAAAATTAAATAGGCCGTTGACGGCGTGTATCCATCATTTGAAGAAGCTCCTGGTGGTCCAGGTGGAGGCTTCTAATGAGGCGGGAGGCAGCCCGGAGTTTGTCCCCGAATCGCCTCAGGGCTGCCTCTACTTCGAAATCAGTGGGTATATCTGTAGGGATGGAAACAGTTATATAATCAGTATTATCAAGTTAAAAGGGGTTGTCCCACAAAAAATATTCTAAACTTTCATTGCAGCACCTGAATCGGAATACTTTAGCTGTTGCATGTCATTAAATATTTTGTATATCTACTAGAACTGACTCAATTAGTCAGTGAAATGTATTTTTATGGAGCAATATTTTTTCTTATTTCTTAGACCTGCTCACTGAGAAGGCCGCACATGCTCAGTTTAAATCTTCAACTGCCTCCTGTCCTGAGCTGTGATAGGGAGAGATGGACAGGAGTCCTGACATGCAGCAGAATAGACACTAGTCACACTACCCTTGAGTAACCAGCTTGATGTAGCAGAGTAATTGGGGCAGATCTCTGGATCTATGTGAGGTGCAGGGCTGTTTCTCGCTGTGTTAAAAAGAGATTGCCAATGTACTATAATATTATGTGATGTATGTCACCTTTTTCTTAAATATTTTTGGTGTAACTCAAGTTTCTACTTCTTTCACTACCTTGATTTTAAAATTATTGTGATATGTCGGCTTCACTAACCACTTGGAGAACATAATGTGTACACAGTCTAGTTATCATAACATGTTGGGTGACATGATCCTAGTGCTTGAGAATATTTTACTTATGTGAATTATGGCTTTGTACGTACTAGACACCCATACTGGGTGGTCCTCCCAGGGTCTTGGGGAAAACTGAGCCTCCCTGACGGTTGGAGCTACAAAAGATAAAGCATAAATTTAGATTCTATTTTGAAGACAGAAGTTCCACCAATTACACTTTTGATTTTAGCGGACGCCGAGGAGACTAAGTGAAGGCGTCTATGACTGACGAGCGGTGGTGCATTAAAGGGTTAATGAACTCAGCCTGCAGTAAGGGGAAAAAATGGTTCTGCCCGGGGGGGTGTTTCTCTTGTGGACACTGTTTCTAATTACCAGCGAGAGGGTGTTTCTTTTAACCCACACCCCTGCGTCCTGGTTGGCTGAGGTGGTGGTAGCGGCTAAGGGGTTAAAAGGATGGCCCTGATAGGGGGACGGCCTCTTTCTCCAGCATCTTCACTGAAAGCTTCCCACCCTCCCTTCCCCATTATTTCATCTTTTTCTTTACTTTTTCTGATTCATTTCTGGTTTGTTTCAGTGTTTTACATTGCAAGTCACAGCAGAGGTCGGTTGACGATTTCAGACGGAGAAGAAGGCAGACTTGCTCACAGAACGCTGTGGGGCATAGCGCTTCAATACTCCGGGTTATGGTGTTTATGGTCAACAAGTTGAAGTTTTGGATAAGATAAGAAAATAAAGCTGTGACCGACCCTTACCAAACTTAAGGAGTTGTGTGTTTTATTGGCCGGCTGCGAGGGTGGTTTGGTGGGGGGTTTAGAGAGGTCAGTCTCGGCAGTCTACCTACCTTCTACCTCGGGGGCTGTTGGAGTGGCAGGTGGGATCCTCTGTGGCTGGGGTTCAGGCGGGGTAGAGGGCCCCTGTGGTGCAGCAGCTGTAAAAAATCATTAAATAATGGCATTTCATTCAACTCAAATGAACAGTTGTAATTGCTGATGTTGATACATGTGAATAGTTTTGGGCTGGATCCCATTCCTAAACACTAGTGCTCTTATATCACTGCTGCTGCACTCCCACATAGCCTGGATTAAAAAGTAATTAAATATGTTTACACTTACTAGAAGTTGATGATACTGTGGGGGCCGTCATGCCTTGACAGTGACGTCGCTGACGTCGCTCTGCAACATAAATCTGTACACAATTGTTATGATATTTTTAATACTAACACTGTATACTAATATGAAGATATTATGGGTGAGAGGAGGGCGATATGATGTGGAGTGGGCATTTCAAGTTAAGGGATCATAGAATATCTGGGATGCATATTTGATGGAGGGGGCATTTCTTGGGAGGGTTGAATGAATGAATAAAAGATGTCTGTGTGTCACATTCTGCAGGTACAAACATAACAAATATAAATACAGCACATTCAATGCACTAGTATACCATAGCTCCAGTCCCAACCGTTCCGGATTAGGCAGGACTGTCAGGATTTTAGCGGCTGAGTCCGGGAATGGGTGGCTATGTCCCGTGGTCAGCTGTCTTTGCATCCATAAGAAGCAGAGACGGGTGACGGTAAGCAGGGAGCAGTCCCTTCACCTTCCCCGACGTCCAGTGTAATGTCTCCTTGTGGCTGCCCACATACAGTATAATGTCTTTTCCTTGTGGCCCCAAGTGTTTTTTTCTTCTAAATGGGTATTATTTATTGCAATACATTTCTTAATATCTTTATTGTGGGAATATTTTTGATATCGCCCACTCCAGACACATTAGATGCAGCATGAGCACATCTTTGAGTCTGTGTGTAGGAGGACGAAGCACTAACTATGAAGGGGCATATATCTAAGGGTACTTTCATAGTAGCTCGAGAGATCCGGTGGGCTGCTACGGCCAGGAACAGCCCAACGGATCTCTCTGGATCCAGCATTTGCCTGACACAAAAGGGAGAACGGCCAACCCCATCAACAATAATGGGTGACGGTGCTGAACCGGCCGCTATCCAGCAAGAACGCCGGGAATTTGCAGGACAAATACCGCGGATCAGCCTGCCGGATCACCACCACATATTTGAAAGTAGCCTAAGGCAAATTACTGTGAAGGGGCACGTATCTGAGAATACCTTCACTTGTTTGAGTGGAGTTAGAGGCGTGGCCTAGCATGAAAGAACATTTCTGCAGCACACCACGCACGACCACGTTGTCCTTCTATACGGTTTTCATTGTTGGCACTGGTATCAGGGTTGCCAACCAAATTTTTTTTTTTTCTGGACAACTTTGGACAACTTATCCCAAAATCACGGACGGTCAACATTTTTTAAGGAAAAATTTGAAAACCATAATGGAGGATAAATATAAAGTAATAAAGGTCTATAGCTCAATATACTGATCAGAACTCATTACCACCATTTACTGTGAGCTGTAAAATGATGATAATTACCACCAAAATAATCTAGTATCACCAGCCTCTAAAAAAAATCACGGACCCCTATATTTTTTTCATATAGGAAATAGGAAAAAAGTTGCCTATTTTTAGGGACTGTCCAGAAATTTGTGGACGGTTGGCAACCCTGACTGGTATATATACAATACAGTACACTAATTTATTAACATGATTTTACTTTTCAAATATTTTGTTACTTACCCCTTCTTATCTCCTCCCGTATCTCCTTTAGCCACTCTGGGGTTTTTATTTTGAGATCCGACCATCGGCGTTGGATCTGGCCCGGGGTCCGCACAGTCCTACACCTATGTAGGAGGCCTCGGATCACCACCTCTATGACCTCCTTTTTGCGGACATGTTGATGGCGATGTGGGCCATCATAGTTCTCCCTGTCCATGATACGGACCATGTATTTGAGCTCCTCAGAGCTAAAAGCACCTGCTCGTCTTGCCATCGCTATGCCTCTACGTCGTGCGTGCGTACGTACGTACGTACGAATAGTACGCTAAAGATTTGTACGCTAATGCGTACGTATTCCGTTAAGTAGCGTACTTTTAACAACGCTACACTGTATGTTCGTTATTTGAGTAGGAATGTTCGCAGACGCAGTGTATTTGTCAGTTAAGTAGCGTACCTTTGACAACGCTACACTGTATGTTCGTTACTTGAGTAGGAATGTTCGCATTAGCGTACGCATTAGTTTAAATTCTCAAATATGCGTATATTTTGCGTCGCCGTTGTTGAAGTCACTTTGATTTTTTCTACTTTTTTCATTGTAATAGCAACTGCAAGTAAACGAAACTATACCCTACCAGACTCCCATTATTGTTGCAGCAATTATTCAGCCGTTATAGCAAGGTTCGTTTTAGGTTCGGTTCGTACGATTCCGAACTTCAAGAAAATTCGCCGAACCGAACCGAACTTTTCAAAAGTTCACTCATCCCTAACTAGTAGTAATAATTGAGGGTCGTCAGATGGGAATGATGCGCAGACTTTTGGGAATGGTCCAACGTAGTTTTATTGACTTAACTTTGAATGCAAATAACTCAGTTCATCCTTCAGCTTGGTGTCCAGCAAGTGCAGCTTATTGCTTATACTTGGCAGATGCTTGGAAATTCAAGTTTCAGGCTTCCTGTTCTAAGCTGAGGTTACCTCTTAAAGGGAACCTGTCATCTCCGAAACTCCCCCGGAACTAGAGTAAGAGATGTATAGTGTAAGTGATGCTGAACCCGAATATGTAAGTTTTATCTTCATACTCTCTTATATTCTGACTCTGTGCTCCCACAAACCGGCAGTAAAATGCACTCAGTGGACTCCGGTGCTCACTCACATAATGGAAAGGACTCAAAGAAGAGTCCTCTCAATGTATTTTACTGCCGGTTTGTAGGAGCACAGCGTCGGAATGGAAGAGAGTATGAAGATAAAAAATATATATTCTGATACAGCATCACTTACACTATACACCGCTTACTCTAGTTCAGGGGGTGTTTCGGAGATGACAGGTTCCCTTTAAGTCTGGCTTACCTTGAGAGTATTGGTGTGCCTTATTACTGACTATATTACTCTGTCTTTAGGGAACAGCAGAGCTGAAGGTGCCTGCTGTCCTCCCCAATCAGGGTACAGGGGACAACTCTCTGACTAAACTGTCATTTCCTCCTCACTGCAGGAAGTTGGAATAACTTAACTTCTCTCCAGCAGAGGGGGTCAGAATGGACTAAGGACCGTACCATTCTGGTAAAACTACATCTGAATCTGCCAGAGTATTTACTGACACCTGCTGGTCCACCAGATACATATAAATGACATTACATAGTAACATAGTTTATAAGGCCGAAAAAAGACATCTGTCCATCCAGTTCGGCCTGTTTTCCTACAAGTTGATCCAGAGGAAGGCAAAAAAACCCTGTGAGGTAGAAGCCAGTTTTCCCCACTTTAGGGAAAAAAATTCCTTCCCGACTCCAATCAGGCAATCAGAATTACTCCCTGGATCAACGACCCCTCTCTAGTAACTATAACCTGTAATATTATTACCCTCCAAAAATACATCCAGGCCCCTCTTGAACTCTTTTAGTGAACTTACCATCACCACCTCCTCAGGCAGAGAGTTCCATAGTCTCACTGCTCTTACCGTAAAGAATCCTCTTCTATGTTTGTGTACAAACCTTCTTTCCTCCAGGAATGGCCCCTCGTCACAGTCACAGTCCTGGGGATAAATAGA
Organism: Rhinella marina; assembly: GCA_900303285.1. Lineage (NCBI taxonomy): Eukaryota > Metazoa > Chordata > Amphibia > Anura > Bufonidae > Rhinella > Rhinella marina. The sequence goes on from ONZH01001726.1 coordinate 8,414, forward strand.
TCGTGGGAGAGATCTCTGTACTGACCTCTGATATATTTATACATAGTTATTAGATCTCCCCTTAGTCGTCTTTTTTCTAAAGTGAATAAGCCTAAATTTGATAATCTTTCTGGGTACTGTAGTCCACCCATTCCAGTTATTACTTTAGTTGCCCTCCTCTGAACCCTCTCCAGCTCTGCTATGTCTGCCTTGTTCACAGGAGCCCAGAACTGTACACAGTACTCCATGTGTGGTCTGACTAGTGATTTGTAAAGTGGCAGGACTATGTTCTCATCACAGGCATCTATGCCTCTTTTGATGCAGCCCATTATCTTATTGGCCTTGGCAGCAGCTGTCTGACACTGGTTTCTGCAGCTTAGATTTCTGTTCACTAAAATTCCTAGGTCCTTTTCTATGTCAGAGTTACCCAATATTTTACCATTTAGTATGTACTGGTGACTTGCATTATTCCTTCCCATATGCATAACTTTACATTTGTCAGTGTTAAACCTCATCTGCCACTTCTCTGCCCAAGCCTCCAGTCTATCCAGATCCATCTGTAGCAGTGTACTGTCCTCTTCTGTGTTAATTACTTTACACAGTTTAGTGTCATCTGCAAAAATTGATATTTTACTGTGCAAGCCTTCTACAAGCCTTCTATTAATAAATATATTGAAGAGAATAGGGCCCAATACTGACCCCTGTGGTACCCCACTAGTTAAAGTGACCCAATCTGAGTATGTACCATTAATAACCACCCTCTGTTTTCTATCACTGAGCCAGTTACTTACCCACATACAGACATTTTCTCCCAGGCCAAGCATTCTTATATACTAACCTTTTATGTGGTACAGTGTCAAATGCTTTGGAGAAGTCCAGATATACGACATCCATTGATTCGCTGCGGTCCAGTCTAGAACTTACCTCCTCATAGAAACTGATTAAATTGGTTTGACATGACCGATCCCTCATGAAGCCATGCTGATATGGAGTAATTTGCTTATTTTCATTGAGGTACTCCAAGATAGCATCTCTTAGAAAACCCTCAAACAGTTTACCCACGACAGATGTTAAACTTACCGGCCTATAGTTCCCGGGCTCTGTTTTTGGACCCTTTTTGAATATTGGCACCACATTTGCTATGCGCCAATCCTGTGGAACACTCCCTGTCAGTATAGAGTCCTTAAATATCAGAAATAAGGGTCTGGCGATGACATTACTTAATTCTCTTAGGATACGGGGGTGTATGCCATCCGGTCCTTGCGATTTGTCTATTTTAATCTTTTTAAGACGCAGCTCTACTTCTTCCTGGGTCAGACAGGGCACTTTTAATGGGGAATTTACTTTTATATTCTGCATTTCATCTGACAGTTTATTTTCCTCAGTGAATACAGTGGAGAAAAAGATATTTAGTAGCTTTGCTTTCTCCTCATCGCTCTCTGCAACTCCCCCCTCATTACTCTGTAAGGGGCCGACACCTTCAGTTTTATACTTTTTACCATTTATATAATTAAAGAACATTTTAGGGTTAGTTTTACTTTCATATAGACTATTGCGCTACTATGCTGGTACGTTCCTGTCATGTGAGTAGGGTGTCCGATCTCTGTTATCCCCTCTCAGCAGACGAACAACCTATGTAAACTGCACTAAGCAACCATTTCTGACTGACTCTGAATATTCTGGCCACGAATACCAAAGAAAGCATGGGGGTGTCTTCACTCTGTAATCCCACCATTGTGAAATGATAAGCCCGCAAATGGAAGGGTGGCTTCATTCTGTAATCCCTTCCAAGCACCAAAGCCTGATAATGCTTTACGCTTTGTCACCTTGATGTCTATCAGTAGCTACAAGTTATTTTTTGCCTGGAGGCGGTGCTCAAGGCCTCAGGACATAGTGAACTAGGAGGAGGAATCTACCTGTCCTACCAGAGTTCCAGTGAGAGACTATTCTCGCCTGACACATCTAAGACACATCTATAGCAGCGAGGATAACCCTGAAGGAATAAGAGAAAACTGCTTGTGGCTCTGACACCTGGCTACCATGAACCGTTAGTGTTAAACGCCCTCAGAGGCAGCATATATATCTGAGGTAGAGACAAGTAAGGTGCTAACTATCTGGCTAAGTGCATGACCATACATTAAAGTGCATTGGAGGACACATTGTGGCACCTGCAAAGAAACACACACAATGGGCAATATTCTTGATCGTTGCTGAAAGTTAAAATATTAGTGCAAACATTTAAGTGCAAATATATTAAAAGCATAATATAGGATATCTGTGATTACATTCAAGTCCATCTTTTCTTCTTCTTTGGCTTGAGACTGGAACAAAGTCCCAAATTCAATTGAAATTTGTAATCCACATGGGTAATAAAATAGGTTATAAATAGCTGAAAAGGTTTCTTGACAAACCCTTTTAAAAGTGATTTTCCAACAACCTGAAAAGGGGGTAAAAAGGATGTGGTGCGCAAACATGGCGCAACTTGGATTATTGCAGATGGTGGGAGTCCAGCCACACGTGTCCATCATGGTGGAGACTTAAAACACGGGCAACAGAACAAATTAAAACATAGCCAACAGGTTCTCACCAGTCAGGGCTCAGTCCACGGGGTGGCTCCCATTATTCAGTTAAGTAGCATACAATTGACAACGCTACACTGTATGTTCGTTACTTGAGTAGGAATGTTCGCAGACGCAGTGTATGCGTACGCTAATACATATTCAGTTAAGTAGCGCACCTTTGACAACGTTACACTGTATGTTCGTTATTTGTGCGGGAATGTTCGCATTAGCGTACGCATTAGTGTAAATTCTCTAATATGCGTATATTTTGCGTCGCCATTGTTGAAGTCACTTGGATTTTTTCCATTTTTTCATTGAAATAGCAACTGCAAGTAAACGAAACTATACCCTATCTGACTCCCATTATTGTAGAAGCTAGTATTCAGCCGTTATAGCAAGGTTCGGTTTGTACGAATCCGAAATTCAAGAAAGTTCGCCGAAGCGAAGCGAACCGAACTTTTCAAAAGTTCGCTCATCCCTAGAAAGGAGTTGTAAGTAGACACTGAAAATGCAGGCTAGTTCAAGCAGGTATCGGAACGAGGAGCAGGGGAAATAGTAGTTTATGGACTCTACATGCCTGGTTCCCACCGTAAAGCATGGAGGAGGAGGTGTGATCGTGCGGGGATGCTTTGCTGGTTACACTGTTGGGGATTTATTCAAAATTAAAGGCATACTCAACCAGCATGGCTACCACAGCATCTTGCAGCGGCATGCTATTCCATCTGGTTTGCATTTAGTTGGACCATCATTTATTTATCAAGAGGACAATGACCCCAAACACACCTCCAGGCTGTGTAAGGGCTATTTGACCAAGGAGGAGTGTGATGGGGTGCTACGCCAGATGACCTGGCCTCCACAGTCACCAGACCTGAACCCAATCGAGATGGTTTGGGGTGAGCTGGACCGCAGAGTGAAGGCAAAAGGGCCAACAAGTGCTAAGCATCTCTGGGAACTCCTTCAAGACTGTTGGAATACCATTTCAGGTGACTACCTCTTAAAGCTCATCAAGAGAATGCCAAGAGTGTGCAAAGCAGTAATCAAAGCAAAAGGTGGCTACTTTGAAGAACCTAGAATATAAGACATATTTTCAGTTGATTCACACTTTTTTGTTAAGTATATAATTCAACATGTGTTAATTCATAGTTTTGATGCCTTCAGTGAGAATCTACAATTTTCATAGTTATGAAAATACAGAAAACTCTTTGAATGAGAAGGTGTGTCCAAACTTTTGGTCTGTACTGTATATAATTGTCATATGAAGGGGCTGATTGGTACTATTTTGGGTACATATCACTTTTTTATCACATTTCATGCCATGTTTTGGGAAGTGAGGTGGGTAAAATGTAATTCCATCATAGTTTTTCTTTTTTTAAAATGGTGTTCACCATGTGGTAAAAGTAACATTATCTTTTTATAGATCAGATCATTACAGATGCAGTGATACCAAACATGTGTAGTATGTTTTATTTTTATTGTTTTTCATTTTTAACCAATTATAAATGTGTCAAGATAGGATTTTTTTTAACTTTTTAACTTTTTTTAACACTTTTTGTACCCAGACCCACTTGGTTCTTGAAGATCCAGTGAGTCTGATTGCTTTACAATACACTGCAGTACACTCTGTTGACAGTTTGCTGCCACAACAAATCTTTATGTCATGGTGGCTTAAGGGGTTAATTGAGTCAAATAATACAGTATCGCATTTGTATATTTTGACAACTTCCCTTTGACATATTCTCCAGGTTCTCAACTGATCTGACCAAGTAGAGATATGTCTGTTTTGCATGACGTGATGATGTATTGAATTTGCATTGTGAAAACTCGGAGTCCTTAGCAAAATTTGTTAAATGTTAAAAGTAGACACATATGTAGTCCAGAGTTTAATTCAAATATACTTCTGGAAAAAAAAGTATTTTTGTGTCATTGCTTAATTTTTAAGGTATATATATATATATATATATATATATATATATATCAGTAAGATATTTGTGAATAATGAACATGGATTGTAATTTGTATGGATTATTTTGATCAATCCAAATCCTAAAATTAATGGTTAACACAATGTTATATTCTGTGGTCCATACATTGGTTACAAATATATCTACTCTATCAATCCTCACCCTAACTTTTTACCCTTGTTGAATCACTTTGAACTTCATGTTAAAGGTTTTTTTTCTATCTGGACTTTAATGACATGTCCAGAGGATATGGTTAAGGTTCCACCTCTGCGACCAACTCCTATCTCAAGAACGAGGCCTGTCAAGAAATGGCCCATGCATTGCTCTCTCCATTAATTTCAAAAGATCAACAGAGTTCATTCACCCTTATGAAAATGCCTTGTGAATAACCTTTTAGATAAAATAGTGGCTGGATGACAAGTTTATGCATTTTTTATATTCCCCATCTCAGCAAAAAGAGCTTGTGCCTCTGGAACAGGGGCACTTTGAACTCTGGACATTTTTGGACATTTTCCCTATTTCCCCTATGCAAAGTTATAAACATCTGACTTTGTTTCACTTTAAAGAGCTAACTTGCACTGTTTAATACTGTGTAACTGCATTTTATATGTTGTGTATATACAGTATATCCTGTTCATTTGCATTGTATTTGTAAGGCTCTGTAGAAAGGGTTAATGAATACTGAGAGACTTTTGGGACCTTGTATGAGAAGCTGGTATTTTTCCATAGCTGATATGTATAAAGAAAAACATGTTTTGGGGGGAAAAAGAGAGACTTGTCTACCACTAAAACCAGACAGACTGACCTTTTGAATGTCTGGTTTTAGCTCTGTTATGTCTGGAAACTTGTTTTTGTCTGGAAAAACTGCTTGTTTTTGTCATTGAGTATCATTGAAGCACTAATGTAAGGGTATGACAGATGGGAGTCGTAATTTTGTAATTGTTTGTGTTGAGTTTCTCCACTCCAATTCTTCCACTAGGAAGTTCTAGTTTAGCTAGAAATGGTGGGGACACTGAGCCTCAGACCATGGGTCACCAGCTTTGTGACGCCACCCAAACTACTGAGCTACAGACCATGGACCTCCAGCCTTTGGCCATGGAACCAGCTTTCTAAGAGGAAGAGGGATAGCTAGCTCAGGCCTTTCCTCAGCATCTGCCAGGCAGAAATCTGGAAAAGCCAGCCCTATTCCTCGCCTGTATTTTTTGGCACCTGAATTCCTCCAGTAAAGAAGCACACTGGTTTATTGCAAACCCTGACTCTCTGAACTTATTTCCTTTTGGGGTGCACCACGCCTTACCATCCCTTCCAGAGAGATGCAATACGTGCTGACACCTCAATGTTGTCCTAGGGACCCAGCGTAACGTTGGAGCCACCCCAAACCTGGCCATTGCGCCTCAAAATTAATAAAAAATACCTACTGCGTCATTCCCCACATTCCTTTTAGATTGTGAGCACATATAGTTAGGGACCTCTCTCTTCATTTGATTACTTTTTGGTTACTCTTTGTTTTGCCAATTGTGAATCAAAAAAAAAATATAGAAGTTATTATTTTCAATATCCCATGAATAAGCAATTCTTCAGGATATGGCTACATGGCCATCACTGCTGTCAGGAGTTGTCATGCGACCAGTGTCGTTGTATAGCCATACACTTGATGTGGTAAATTTCACTCTTTGTTGGTCAATCAGAAAAAAAAACAACAAAAAAATAAAACATATTTTCATTATCTATTGATTTGTTTGTGAATGGAGAAAACTTTGTCCTTTCTTCTGTGTTAAATATTTTGTTACATAACTGCTTTCAGGGCCACATTTTCTGATTCAACCTAGTTTGTAACTTACAGCTTGTCACTAACATGGGAGAGTAGAAAAAAAAAATAAACTGGAGAAGTTATGGGTCTGTGACTATTATAGCACTATAACATATATGCGGTCATTATTACAATGGTACTATAGTTTGTAGCTGACTATAGTATAGGCACCGATATCTTTTCTTTATTATTTGGTATGGGTACTATGTGGGTACTGTAGCATTTACAATTTATTCATAGTCATATAATTATAGTTTATGTATTTGCAGCTGTTATAATTATATATGTACTGCTGAATTATTATATAAATGTTATAGATATAATTCATTAGTCATAGGTGTAATTTTTACATCAAGGAGGCGTAACCATTGTCAGAAAAATATTCTATAGTGTCAAACATGTATAGCACACTTTGACTCTATTTTATACAGGGATAGTTGGTGAGGATTATGGTTCTTGGTGCCATAGGGATATCATCAAGCCACTCTGTCATAAGTCGGGTATTAAGATAAAGAGCTAGGGCAGCAAACTGAATATTATCCTTTTTGAAGGTAAACAGACTTAAAGATGCACTCCAGCCACATTTTTGCACATATAATGCTACCTCACCACCAATGTTCTAGCTGTATAATTTGTTTCTTACCAACTCAATTGCACCTATACTTAATGAAAAATATTATGGCCAGCTTTATCATGTGATCTCAGTATGGCCACTTGTATAGAGCTTGTTTTCTCTATACATAGTCAGTCTCCCCTATGTGGCTAACTTCCTGTGAGCTACAAGATTATATCAGCATCAATTAAATACATTTTCTTTATACATTCTCTCTCCACCAAAGCTCTGCCCTTCTTCCTCTGTATGCCATGTACCCTTGCATAAATGGCCAATATAGATATCATTTCTGCTCTATGTAAGGAACCAGAAGGGCAGTTATGTAGTAACTGTGCCCCTAGAATTTTGAGCTGCAGAGTTATAAAACTTCCCTGACCCACACTACTTTCTTTGAGTGAATGTGCAGCAAGCCAGAGTATTTCTATTAGATTGAGCTTCACACTCCTCTCCCATGTCCCCTGCTTGTAAGAGCTGACAGGGAGAAATCTATCACCAGCTTTAGGCAGAAAACATCAGTTTGACTCTGAAAAAGCACTTATCGCAATCAAGGGAAATGTGACTGTCTTACCATCCTAGACTTTATGTTGCCCTTCCATGGTTGTGAGTGATTTCTCCCATTAATTAAAAAAATGCCAACGGTATAGAGGGAAATGTAGGATTCAAGGATGCTCATGAGCCTATGGAATCACATCTGAGGGGAAGAAAATGTGCAAATTCACCTATTTTGTAGACATTTTCATTTAGTAGATTGTCAGGAAGGTCCCTCAGCATTAAAAAAAACAAAAACAAAAAACAAACATGATATATTTAGATGAATCTATTGGTGACTAAATACACTTACTCTCCTCTCTCTCAATTTGTGCTCAGATCCAAGTGCCACAATGTTCTGATATTGTTTGGATTCAGAATCCAGCACAGTGACATCCAAAGCTGGTTTATGGTCTGATTAACATAGGGGCCTATGTTTAGGGAAGCCAGTCTGCAGTCTGAAATTAATTTAGGACTCCAGTCTGTCATTCAATATTAAATATGGGTCTAGTTTGGGGTCTGAAATTAACTAAGTGGTCTAGTCTGATAGAGATGGTATATAGGTTCTGTTCTGATATTGATATAGTGGTCTGGTCTGTGGTTTGAAATTAACTTAGGGGTCTTGTCTAAGATCTAATATTAAGTAAGGAGTCTGAAATTGATTTAGAAGTCTGACCTTAACCCCTTAGTGACGAGTGACGTACTGTGTACGTCATGATGTGGTGTGGTGTTATCACATCCTGACGTGTATAGTACGTCATGAAATGAAAGTGTCACCACAAGTATACTTGTGGTGACACCGGCATCTGAACGGGTGTCACGGACAGCAGAGCTGTCCGGGCACCCGCCAGTGGACCAATCACAGTAGTCCCTGCCTCCCAATCGCTGTGATTGGTCAATCAGAGCTGACTGACCAATCACAGCGCGTCCAGCTTGGCGGCAAACAGTGCAGCTCCGATCTCCTCATTCTGACATCGGAGATCGGAGCTGCGTCCTGTCCGAGTGCCACACAAGTGCCCCAAGTGAAAATTGTTAATGTAATTTAGGACTGACTTAATACTCAGTTGTCTGTGGTGTTCAAATTATGTTAAATTTCCCCCTTCATGGTAAGAGGGTGCGGCCGCAGCACAAGAAATGCACGTCCAGTCTTATTGCTGATCATGCAGATCTCTCCTGGTTACACCCAGGGAGCTAATTTTATTAGAAATACATGTTGGTGTAATCACACCCCCCTTTGTCATCAATTTTAACCCTTTCATGACCGGAGCTTTTTTCGGTTCTGCATTTTCGTTTTGTGCTCCCTGCCTTCAAACAGCCATAACTCTTTTATTTTTCTGTTCACATAGCTGTATGAGGGCTTGTTGTTTGCGGGACAAGTTGTACTTTCCAACGCCACCATTTAATATTGCATACGGTGTAGTGGGAAGCGGGAAAAAAATTCCAAACCGGGTGAAATTGCAAAGAAAACGCTATTCCGCTACAGTTCTACGGGTTTCTTATTTACAGCATTCGATGTGCATTAAAACTGATCCGTTACTTTCATTCTACTGGTCAGTACGAATCCGGCAATACCTAATATGTATAGTTTTTCCTGCGTTTAGATGGTGATAAAATAATTAGAAAGTTGCCCTTTTTTTTTTTTTTTTTTCCTTGTCATATATTGACCCCTATAACTTTTTGGTATTTATGTGTACAGAGCTGTATGGGGGCTCATTTTTTGCGGGGCGGTCTGAAGTTTTTATTGATACCATTCTGGGGTGTGTATGACTTTTTGATCACTTTTTATTTAATTTTTTTTAGAAAAAAAAAGGGACAAAAAACTGCGAATCGCCATTTGGACGCTTTTTTCCGCCACACAATTCGCCGTATTGAATTTTTTTTTTATATTTTAAAAGTACGGGCGTTTTCGGTCACGGTGATACCCATGATGTCTATATTTATTGTTATTTAGGTATTTATTTTTTACTTATACGGAAAGGGGGGTGATTTGAACTTTTATATCTTTTTTATTTTTTATATATTTTTTAACATTTTTTTTTAATTTTTCTGTTTTATTTTAAAGCTCAAATATCATCTGATCTATTGTGTTTTGTTTTTTTTCTTTATGAGCAATCATGGATTTACTAGATGCAGTTAAAACCATGAATTGCTCATTTCTTATCCTGGCCTGCCATCTAGTGGCCAGAATAAGAATTGCAGTTTGAAAACTGTAATCCTCACCAGCGAGGATTACAGTTTTCATATGGTGTACAGACACCCCGATTGGCCAATCGGGGCGTCTGTACACCACCCGGAAGCGTGGGCTTCCGGGTTCAGACGCATCCTGATGCCGTGATCACGTGTGATCACGGCATCAGAAGGCCCTGGAAGTCTCCGAAGACGGAGGTAAGATGCGGCAAGTCTCTGCTGTTAGAAACAGCAGAGACTTGCCGGCCATGACGCCCGCCGCACCCGCGAGCGGGCGTCATGTCCCCGCACCGCCCGCGCGCCGTACATGTACGGCGGCGGTCGGGAAGGGGTTAATATATCCAATCACAATCGTACAAGTATAGATTAAACAACAAATCAAAAGAGTGATAATGGCAGCCAATGGGATACACATTACTTCATCTATCTGGGAAATTCCATATGCGTATTTCAACTTCTGCTAAGTTCCTGTTTTTTTACAGACATATCAAGTGATTATGAGTCATTTTTATTTTTAAGCATATGTGACATCTAATGGAGATTAGAGATTATAAGATATAAGAGATATGGATATAAGGAGGTTGGAGACCACCTAATAATGAAATATACAACCCTAGCACAATTGTGTTCACCAACTAACTAAATTTCTTGAACAAAATAAGTGCCCCCCAAATCTCAGAAATGCCCCAACAGTGCCCAAGACTCATCCCATCATCCCCATCCTCCAGCGACTTGGGAGATCAGAGCTGCGCTGCCCTGGTCTCCTCTCTGAGTAGCCCCACAGAGTATCCCCAAGTGCCCCCCAAGTCTAATAAGTGCCCCTACAGTGCCCCAGACTCACCCCATCCTCCAACTACCCTTCCTTTAGTGGTGTAGGGTTAGCGTTAGGAGTTAGGCGTTTGTAAAAAAACAAAAACAAATAAATAAATAAATATATATATATATATATATATATATATATATATATATATATATATATATGTTGTAGTTTGCACCATATAAAATGGCTGAGCGTATGTATACGGCAGAGGAGGCATACACATTTATCTGTTCTGATACAGAAAGTGCAAGCGAGACTGAACAGTTTTGTCATCGTCCGCTAACACTAGTGATGACGAGCCGCAGCAAAGTCGCAGATGAGACTCTTTGCCTGGCACTAGCACCATTGACCCCGAATGGATGACCACAGAACCATATGCTCTGTCTGTTCCAGAATTTAATTCTGTCACAGGCATCCATTTTGATAATACGGGGTTTAGGGAGGTGGAATTTTTTTAAATCTTCTTATCAGAAGAACTGATAAATTTGATGGTTGAGCAGACCAATTTGTACGCTGCTCAATTCATTGCTAGTCACCCCACCTCATATTACGCTAAGACTGGCATATGGTGCCCTGTTGTTGCGGCGGACATTTTAAAGTTTTGGGGCCTCCTTATAAATATGGGTCTCATAAAAAAAACACTATGAGATCTCCATGGTCATCTGATGTCTTGTACGATACCCCCATGTACAGGGCAGTAATGACAAGAAAGCGATTCAAGACAATCCTGCTATTTCTGCACTTTGCTGACAACACACAGTGCCCCCCACGTGATGACCCCAGTCACGACAGGCTTTATAAAATTAGGCCCCTTGTAAATTAATTAAATGAAAAAATTAAAGAGGCCTACACCCCAGAAAAAAGTATTTGCCAAGGAAGAGAGCACGATTTGGGCTAAAAATGTATAAGCTCTGTGAGAGCGAATCTGCGTACACCTACAAATGTAGAGTTTATAAGGACAAAGATACCCAGTTTTGCCCTCCTGAATACCACAATCAAAGAGGCCTGCCAAAGCCTTTAGTAAACCAAAAACTGAAGCCTGGAGAAATAAAGGGCCTTTGCAATGGGGACATCTTACTTGTGAAATGTAAAGACAAAAAGATGTCCTCATAATGACATCTATACATCCAGACAGCAGCAGCCCTGTTCCTGTACGCGGCACCAATACCACCGTCCGTAAACCTGTCTGCATACAGGATTATAATAAATATATGGGTAGGGTGGACCTTGCAGATCAAATGCTCCAGCCCTATAGCGCGGTCAGGAAATCCTGCATTTGGTTTAAGAAGCTTTCATCCCACCTTATGCAAGTAGCTCTGTATAATTCTTTTGTTATGTTCCAAAAAGCAGGGAACCAAGGAACATATCTTGATTTTCAAGAAAAAATCATAAAAAATTTAATATTTGGAGAGCAGCGCCAGGAAAGCAGTGGCATAGCGTCATCCAGTCATACCAGCAGAATTGTCCCAGGGCAACATTTCGAATCAGAGGTGCCCCCTACTGCAAAAAAAAGCAGAGGCCAAAGGAGATGTAGGGTCTGTTATAAGAATGGGATACGGCGGGACACCACATATCAATGTGACACCTGTCCAGATAAGCCTGGACCTTGTATTAAGCATTTTTTCTGCATTTACCACACTTCTCAAGATTATTAATTTAATCAGTTTAATTTTATTTTTACTTCTTTTATGCACTTTTGGCCTTTTTTTTACTTTACTATGCAATCCATAGTTTTTTTAACACTCCACATTTCATTAGCCAATTAGAATTTGGAAAATGAGATAAACTCCAAAAGGTAAAAATAAATTCTCATTATACCCCTAGATGAATATTGTAAAAAAAAAAATAAAAAATTCACCACACCCCTAGAGGAATACTTTAGGGAGTGTAGTTTCCAAAATGGTGTCACTTTTTGGGGGTTTTCACTGAAGGGGGGTCCTCAGGGTATCTTCAAATGCAACACAGCGCCTGAAAATTATTCCTGTGAAATCTGCCCTCCAAAATCCATATTGTGCTCCATCTGTTCTAAGTTCTGCCGTTCACCCATACAGTAGTCGATAACCACATATGGGGTGTTGCCGTATTCAGGAGAAAATGGGTAACATATTTTGTGGTGACTTTCTACTGTTACCCCTTGTGACAATGAAAAACTTGGGCCTAAAGTGACATTTTTCAGTAAAATGTGTATTTTTTTTTTTTTAAATAGCCAAGGGTTTCTAAATTCTATGAAAAGCATGTTGGGCCAAAGTGCTCACTACACCCCTAGATGAATACTTTATGGGGTGTAGTTTCCAAAATGGAGTCACTTTTTGGGGGTTTTCACTGTGGGATACCGCAGGGTACCTTCTAATGCGACACAGCACCTGAAAATTATTCCTGTGAAATCTGCCTTCCAAAAGCCATATTATGCTATGTCATATGCCCATACAGCAGTCAAAAACCACATATGGGGTGTTGCCTTATTCAGGGAAAAATGGGTAAAATATTTTGTGGTGACTTTCTCCTGTTACCCCTTGTGACAATGAAAAACTTGGGCCTAAAGTGACATTTTTCAGTAAAATATGTAATTTATCTTTTTTTTTTTACAGCCAAGGGTTTCTAAATTCTATGAAAAGCATATTGGGCCAAAGTGCTCACTATACCACTAGATGAATACTTTAGGGGGTGTAGTTTAGAAATTGGGGTCACTTTTTGGGGATTTCCACAGTGGGGGGTCCTCAGGGTATCTTCAAATGCAACACAGCACCTGAAAATTATTCTAGTGAAATCTGCCCTCCAAAATCCATATTGTGCTCCATCTGTTCTAAGCTCTGCCGCTCACCCATACAGTAGTTGATAACCACATATGGGGTGTTACTGTAAACTGCAGAATCAGGGTAATAGATTTTGAGTTTAGTTTGGCTGTTAACCCATTCTGTGTTATAGAAAAATATATATATAAATTATTAAGATAGGAAAACTGCAAAAAATGTGACATTTTGAAATTTCTTCTCCATTTTCTTTTAATTCTTATGGAGCACCTATGGGTTTAACAAAGTTTGTAAAATCAGTTTTGAATAACTTGAGGGGGGTAGTTTATAAAATGGAGTAATGTTTGGGTGATATCTGGTATGTAAGACCCACAAAGTGACTTCATAACTGAACTGGTCCTTAACCCTTTTGCGCCCGGAGCTTTTTTTGGTTATGCATTTTCGTTTTGCGCTCCCTGCCTTCAAACAGCCATAACTCTTTTATTTTTCTGTTCACATAGCTGTATGAGGGCTTGTTTTTTGCGGGACAAGTTGTACTTTCCAACGCCACCATTTAATATTGCATACGGTGTAGTGGGAAGCGGGAAAAAAATTCCAAACCGGGTGAAATTGCAAAGAAAACGCTATTCCGCTACAGTTCTACGGGTTTCTTATTTACAGCGTTCGATGTGCATTAAAACTGATCCATTACTTTCATTCTACAAGTCAGTACGAATCCGGCAATACCTAATATGTATAGTTTTTCCTGCGTTTTCATAGTGATAAAATAATTAGAAAGTTGCCCTTTTTTTTTTTTTTTTTTCCTTGTCAAATCTTGACCCCTATAACTTTTTGGTATTTATGTGTACAGAGCTGTATGGGGGCTCATTTTTTGCGGGATGATCTGAAGTTTTTATTGATACCATTTTGGGGTGTGTATGACTTTTTGATCACTTTTTATTTAATTTTTTTTTAGAAAAAAAAAGCGACAAAAAACGGCAAATCGCCATTTGGACGCTTTTTTCCGCCACGCAATTTGCCGTATTGGAATTTTTTTTTTATATTTTAAAAGTACGGGCGTTTTCGGTCACGGTGATACCCATGATGTCTATATTTATTGTTATTTAGGTATTTATTTTTTACTTATACGGAAAGGGTGGTGATTTGAACTTTTACATCTTTTTTATTTTTTATATATTTTTTAACATTTTTTTTAAATTTTTTTTTACTATTGGAAAGCTCAAATATGGGCTTATATATTGTAGCTTTTTTTTTTTTCTTTATGAGCAATTATGGATTTTATAGACTCAGAAATCCATGAATTGCTCATTTCTTATCCTGGCCTGCCATCTAGTGGCCAGAATAAGAATTGCACTTTGAAAACTGTAATCCTCACCAGCGAGGATTACAGTTTTCATATGGTGTACAGACACCCCGATTGGCCACATTCGCTTCCGGGTTGAGACGCAACTAGATGCCGTGATCACGTGTGATCACGGCATCTAATCTCCGAGGAAGACGCCGCCGATGGCGGTAAGTAGCGGCAAGTCTCTGCTGTTAGAAACAGCAGAGACTTGCCGGCCATGACGCCCGCCGCACCCGCGAACAGGCGCCATGTGCCCACATCGCCCCAGCGCCATACATGTACGGCGCTGGGCGCGAAGGGGTTAAAAAAGTGAGTTTTACAAATTTTCTTAAAAAATCTAAAAATTGCTTCTAAAATTCTAAGTCTTCTAATGTCCTAAAAAAGTAAAATGACATTTTCAAAATAATGCCAACATAACGTAGACATATGGGAAATGTAAAGTAATAACTATTTTGTCAGCTATCACTATCTGCCTTAAAAGCACTACTCGTTCGAGTATTACGGTACTCGTAAGTGCTCGCTGCTCGGACGAGTATCTCGCCATGCTCGAGGAAATGGCAACTTCTGCATTGTGCATTTTTGGCGCCTATACACTCAGCCAATCACAAGCCAGGAGACTCTACGGTACACCCAGCATCACGTGGGGCCCTTACATGTCGATAGCAGGGGTTGGCTGGCCTGATCAGGTGACCCTGGAATATACTAGTGACTGGCCACGGTGCTCGGCTCAGATGCTGTCTGGATGTCGTTAGGGATAGAGCTGCTGCGTTTCAGGGAGAGTGTTAGGGTCTGCATTTAGTTCTTTGTTAGGCAGAAGTGATCTCACAAGAACCCAACAGCCCTTCTAAGGGCTACAAGACATGTTTTTTTTTAGTAGTGCAGCTATCGCCATATATAACCCTTTTTTTTTATTGTTATATCTCAGTGATACAAATCCATTTCACACAGCTGTGTGGAACCATATTGTGTGTCAAAGTACAACTGTCCACTCACTATAATCCGTATTTTCTGTCCAGGTGACACATTCTGTACGTCACTTAATTAAACAAGGTCTTTTGCTCTCACTCATATAGCTAGATCACAAAAATCTCTGTGCGACATTTGTCTGGGTTGCAGTCAAAATAGCCACCGTCAGCAGGGGCTGAGTTAGCTCTCTGATAGTTTCTGCATGTCACATTAGAAAAAAAACAAAACTAAAAAAAAAAAAAAAAAAATTTGTTTGTTGTTTTAGCTCAGTGATACAAATCCATTTCACACAGCTGCGTGGAACCATTCTGTGTGTCACAGTTCAGCTGTCCACTCACTACAATCCGTATTTTCTGTCCAGGTGACACATTCTGTACGTCACTTAATTGAACAAGGTCTTTTGCTCTCACTCATACAGCTAGATCACAAAAATCTCTGCGACATTTGTCTGGGTTGCAACTAAGCAGACCAAGTCTGCCTAATCTAATAGTTTCCGTGTAATTGCTCCATACTGCACAGTACATAATAACATACGTAATTTTGATCTAACGTATCCACCTATATATTTACTTGTTCAGACTGAACAGGCCCATTTATTTTATTTTTTTTATATAATACACTTAAATACAGAAAATGTTGAACCCCATGGCTAAGGGTCGAAGACGAGGGGTGGGCGTGGGCAGTCAATTACTGCAGGGGGCAGAGGCCGTGGTGCTGGGCAGGGTGAGACAGTACCTGCTGATGAGGGAGCTATGGTATGCCGCAGAGCTACACTCCCTAGCTTCATGTCTCAACTTACAGGGACACATGGTAGAGGACTGTTGAAACCACAACAGTGCGAACAGCTGATGTCGTGGATTGTGGACAATGCTTCAAGTAATTTGTCCACCAGTCAGTCTTCCACGCAGTCCACCCACGTTACCCAAGGGAGCACTCCTCTGGCTCCTCCACCTCAACCTCCTTCCCCCCCAATCTGCCCCCTCCCAGGAAAATTTGGAATGTGATCCACAAACCACTTCTCAGATTGCTGCTGACCTCGTTCCCGATGCCCAAGTTTTCCAACTGTCGCAGTCTGTGTGTGATGATGATGATGATGATGACGACAATGTTGACTTAGTGGAAGAAGTTTGTAAAGAGGTGTCGGATGATGAGGAGACACGGTTGTCAGACAGTGGTGAAGTTGTTGTCAGGGCAGGAAGTCCAAGGGGGGAGCAGACTGAAAAATGGGAGGATGACGAGGTGACTGACCCAAGCTGGGTTGATAAGCCGAGTGAAGACAGTGCTTCTGAGGCGTAGGTGAGTGCTGCACCAGAACAGGTTGGAAGAGGCAGTGGTGTGGCCAGAGGGAGAAGCAGGGCCAGAGCAGCAACTGTTTCATGTAGTGAAGCTCCCGTGTCGAGGCCTAGATGTTCGCAAGTCTGGAGGTTCTTTAAAGAAAGTGAGGATGACCGACGGACTGTGGTGTGCAACCTGTGCCACACCAGGATCAGCAGGGGTGCCACCACTACTAGCCTAACCACCACCAGCATGCGCAGGCATATGAGCGCTAAACACCCCACTTAATGGAACCAAGGCCGTTCACCACCTCCTGCGGGTCACACCACTGCGCCTTCCCCTGTGTCACTCGCTGTCTCTGCTAGTCAACCCCCTGCCCAGGACCCCGGCACGAGCGCCTCCCACCGGAAAACCACACCTTCGCCTCCACGATCCTCCACAGTGTCCACCAATGTGTCCGAGCGCAGCGTTCAGCTGTCTTTACAGCAGACGCTGGAGCGCAAGAGGAAATACAGTTCCACCCACCCACATACCTAAGCCCTCAATGTCCACATCTCCAAATTGCTGAGCCTGGAGATGCTGCCCTATAGGCTGGTAGAGACCGAGGCCTTTCGCAATCTCATGGCGGTGGCTGCCCGTCGGTATTCGGTCCACAGCCGCCACTATTTTTCCCGATGTGCCGTCCCAGCCCTACACCAGCACGTGTCACAGAATATCATCCGTGCCCTGACCAATGCTGTTTCTGAGAAGGTCCACCTAACCACGGACACGTGGACAATTTCTGCAGGGCAGGGACACTATATCTCACTGACGGCACATTGGATTAACTTGGTGGAGGCTGGGACCGAGATTGACCCTGGGGCCACTCATGTACTGCCCACACCGAGGATTGCGGGGCCTACCTCGGTCACGGTCTCTCAGACGTACTATGCCTCCTCCTCCGACCCCTCCTTCTCCACCGAATTACCATCCGTGGGCACGGCGCTTTCAGTCAGTAACTCTAGGCGCAGCAGCAGTGCCGTGGGTAAGCGCCAGCAGGCGGTGCTCAAACTGCTGAGCTTAGGTGACAAAAGGCACACCGCCCAAGAGCTGTTACAGGGCATAACGGCGCAGACCGATCTGTTGCTGGCACCGCTGAACCTCAAGCCAGGCATGGTTGTGTGTGACAACGGGCGTAACCTGGTGGCGGCTCTGCAACTCGGCAGACTGACTCATGTGCCATGCCTGGCCCACGTGTTCAATCTAATAGTTCAGCGGTTCCTCAAGACATACCCCAATCTGTCTGATTTGCTCATCAAGGTGCGCCGCATCTGTGCGCATTTCCGCAAGTCGACCACAGATGCTGCCACTCTCAGGGCAGCGCAGCGCCGCCTACAACTGCCAGCTCACCGACTGTTGTGCGACGTGCCCACGAGATGGAATTCGACATGAAACATGTTATCCAGAGTTTACCAGCAGCGCAGAGCGATTGTAGACTGCCAGATGTCAATTTCCACCAGAACTGGCAGTCAGGTCAGTCAGATTCCTCAAGTCTACAATGAGGAGTGGACGTGGATGACTGATATCTGCCAGGTGTTGAGCAACTTTGAGGAGTCAACACAGATGGTCAGCGGCAATGCCGCCATTATCAGCCTCACCATCCCGCTGATTTGCCTGTTAAAAAACTCACTGCTCAGCATGAAGTCGGATGCTTTGCGCTTGTCACAAGAGACGGTGGAGGAAGATACGTCAATTGATAGCCAGAGCACCCTCCGGTCTGTTTCTCAGCACGTAACGGAGGAGGGGATGAGGAAGAAGAGGAGGAGAATGTCGGCGAGACAAAAGAGGGTACCAGTGCTCAGTCCTTCTTAACTCTTGAGCGTGTATGGGCTGAAGACAAGGAGGAGGAGGAAATGGAGAGACAGGCCAGTGAGGAGAGGGAATTCTTGCGTGTTGGGACTCTGGCGCACATGGCAGACTTCATGTTAGGCTGCCTATCCTGTGACCCTCGTGTTAGAAGCATTTTTTCAAACACCAATTACTGGGTGTTAACTCTCCTGGACCCACGGTACAAGCAGAACCTTTCCACTCTCATCCCTGCAGAGGAAAGGAGTATGAGAGTGAATAGATATCAACAGGCCCTGGTGCACAAGCTGAAACAATCCTTCCCATCTGACACCGCTAGCGGCAGAGGGCATGGTTCTGTGGGCCAAGTAGCGGGGGAGAGGAGGCGAGCAGGCAGCTTGTCCAGCACTGGCAGGGGAACGCTCTCCAAGGCCTTTGCCAGTTTTATGTCACCCTGGCAAGACACTGTCACCTGTCCCCAGTCTAGGCAGAGTAGGGGGGAGCTGTACAGAAAGATGGTGAGGGAGTACCTAGCTGACCATACCAACGTCCTTAGCGATCACTCTGCTCCATACAACTACTGGGTTTCAAAGCTGGACATGTGGCCTGAACTGGCGCTGTACGCCTTGGAGGTGCTGGCCTTCCCTGCCGCTAGCGTGTTGTCAGAGCGGGTATTCAGTGCAGCTGGTGGCGTCATCACCGATAAACGTACACGCCTGTCAACTGACAGCGCTGACAGGCTGACGCTTATAAAATGAACAAAGCCTGGATTTCACCGGAATTCAAATCTCCTCCGGGGGAAAACAGCTAAAGATTTAAATAACATATGTATTCAATTCCTCTTCTCTACTCCTCCTACTCCTCCTCCTTGTCGTCTTTGCCTAATGCTGACCAAAAAAGAGGTCCAACTGGCACTCTTTTACCACAATTTTTCAGGAGGGCCCCCTACAGGCCCTCTCTTCAAACAATTTTTCCGGAGGTCAGCCTACAGGCCCTCTCTCTAAATAATTTTTCTGGAGGTCCACCTATAGGCCCTCTCTCCAAACAATTTTTCCAGAGTTCCACCTACAGGCCCTCTCTCCAAACAATTTTTCCAGAGGTCCACCTACAGGCCCTCTCTCCAAACAATTTTTCCAGAGGTCCACCTACAGGCCCTCTCTCCAAACAATTTTTCCGGAGGTCCACCTATAGGCCCTCTCTCCAAACAATTTTTCCGGAGGTCCACCTACAGGCCCTCTCTCCAAACAATTATTCCGGAGGTCTACCTACAGTGGATAAGTGCCATATACGGTATTAAACTGAGTAGTATACATAGAACACATACCACACTTGATCGAGCTCATAGTTTATAACTGTACTGGTTGATGCTAAATTTTTAAGTTGGGGTCCTGCGTCGTCATTCGAACTCCATCCGGCTGTTTTCACCACCACACACGCTAGCCAAGGGGGCACTCCTCTGGCTCTTCCAGCTCAACCTCCTTCCCCCCAGCCTGCCCCCCACCTACAGGCCCTCTCTCCAAACAATTTACCCGGATAGGGGACGTATTAGATATTATACTGATTTTTTTTTGTTCCTCTTTTAATTGTCTCCTGACCTGTGATAGGCAGAGCATGGACACGTCCCCTTAGCTGCAGTAGAAAAGACACTCCCCTGGCCAGAGCAAGCTCTTTCTCCTTTTCCGTGTTCGAAAAATCCATGAAATATATGGTCCCAAGATAGGGGACATATACAATTTTAAACTGAGAAGAATCGATACCACACATGCCCCACTAGGAGAATTTGGGGTAATGGTGGGATTAGGCAGCCTCAGAGGCATCCATGCATGCTGCCCCTGCTGTTTCCTGTCCATTTCCGTGGTGTTTCCATCATTTTCTGAGGTTTCCAGGTTTTCACCCAGCCTTCCCTAGGCAGAGCCTTGGTCCCCTGCAAAAATGTTCGAGTCTCCCATTGACTTCAATGGGGTTCGTTATTTGAAACGAGCACCCGAGCATCGGAAAAAGTTCGACTCGAATAACGAGCGCCCGAGCATTTTAGTGTTCACTCATTTCTAATGAATACATAAATACACAAGAATATTTATATTACACTTTACTAATAGCCTATTCTACACAATATACTATAGGCAAATAAATGCTGGTTTCCTTCTTTAATACATCAAAGCTGTTGTACCTATATGTTACCTTTTATATAAATGAGATATTGACTTAGAAACAGAGTACACTTTAGCTATAGTCTTGCTACAAAACTTCTGTTCTTTAAATGCATAATTTCTTGATGTTGCCACATGGCTGACATTTCAGTAGGTTAAATAGATCATTACTCATTTGGAGCACTTTTCCTAAAACATCTACTGTGCATATGCAGTTTCTAAAGTAAAGTTACACAAGGTAACAATGAATCTTTCATGTCCAATGACATTCTACCATTATTTGCATATCACCTGTCAAAAGTAAAATGGATTCAAGTGCACATAATATTGCTTGACCTTCTTTTTGCATGAACTCCCACTGTGCCATTTACAGCTCTAAGGATATATTTGTATTTTCATGCTTTTATTTTAGGATTTATGTTATTTTATATTGCTGTTTATAGTATGTTTTGCTATCTGAAACAATCTTAAATTATTATATAGAATTGCATTTATGTTTATTTCTTTATTTCTTTATATATTAACTTTAAAAATGCTTTGTAAATGCTAAAGAAAATTTACATTGTGATCTAGGTGCGATGGTGTTTTATTTATAGCATTTCTTTACCTGCCTACCATGTTTACATTATGTAGATCTGCTATATGAAACCCTTCAGAAGATTGCATATTCTAGTCTTATACAGGGGCTAAAAAAATAAGGGAAAAATGTTTTTAAATGTTTTAAAAATATAACAAACATAAAAAAATATATAAAAATATAAATCACCCACTTTCTCCAGAATTAAAATAATAAAAAATCATAAAGATCATGTGAATTGCCACATACCAAAATGCCTGAACTGCTAAAATATAGACATATTTATTCCATATAGAGAATAGCAAATAAGGGAAAAAAATTCTAAATGGCCAATTCACAATTTTTTTTAATAACTTCACTTGCCTAAATTTTTTTTATAAAATGTGATCAAAAAGTCACATACACAGGCAGGGAGGAAACATGACAATGCAAAAATGAAAAATCCTCAGAGAATCAAGGGCTTAAGGAAATTTGCCTTCAGTGACATCCCTGTCAAACTGTTTGCATAGACACATAGCTGTAGTTCACTTAACCCTTTCACGACCGGAGCTTTTTTCGGTTCTGCATTTTCGTTTTGTGCTCCCTGCCTTCAAACAGCCATAACTCTTTTATTTTTCTGTTCACATAGCTGTATGAGGGCTTGTTGTTTGCGGGACAAGTTGTACTTTCCAACGCCACCATTTAATATTGCATACGGTGTAGTGGGAAGCGGGAAAAAAATTCCAAACCGGGTGAAATTGCAAAGAAAATGCTATTCCGCTACAGTTCTACGGGTTTCTTATTTACAGCATTCGATGTGCATTAAAACTGATCCGTTACTTTCATTCTACTGGTCAGTACGAATCCGGCAATACCTAATATGTATAGTTTTTCCTGCGTTTAGATGGTGATAAAATAATTAGAAAGTTGCCCTTTTTTTTTTTTTTTTTTTTCCTTGTCATATATTGACCCCTATAACTTTTTGGTATTTATGTGTACAGAGCTGTATGGGGGCTCATTTTTTGCGGGGCGGTCTGAAGTTTTTATTGATACCATTCTGGGGTGTGTATGACTTTTTGATCACTTTTTATTTAATTTTTTTTAGAAAAAAAAAAGGGACAAAAAACTGCGAATCGCCATTTGGACGCTTTTTTCCGCCACACAATTCGCCGTATTGAAATTTTTTTTTTATATTTTAAAAGTACGGGCGTTTTCGGTCACGGTGATACCCATGATGTCTATATTTATTGTTATTTAGGTATTTATTTTTTACTTATACGGAAAGGGGGGTGATTTGAACTTTTATATCTTTTTTATTTTTTATATATTTTTTAACATTTTTTTTAAATTTTTCTGTGATATTTTAAAGCTCAAATATCATCTGATCTATTGTGTTTTTGTTTTTTTTCTTTATGAGCAATCATGGATTTACTAGATGCAGTTAAAACCATGAATTGCTCATTTCTTATCCTGGCCTGCCATCTAGTGGCCAGAATAAGAATTGCAGTTTGAAAACTGTAATCCTCACCAGCGAGGATTACAGTTTCATATGGTGTACAGACACCCCGATTGGCCAATCGGGGCGTCTGTACACACCCGGAAGCGTGGGCTTCCGGGTTCAGACGCATCCTGATGCCGTGATCACGTGTGATCACGGCATCAGAAGGCCCTGGAAGTCTCCGAAGACGGAGGTAAGATGCGGCAAGTCTCTGCTGTTAGAAACAGCAGAGACTTGCCGGCCATGACGCCCGCCGCACCCGCGAGCGGGCGTCATGTCCCCGCACCGCCCGCGCGCCGTACATGTACGGCGGCGGTCGTGAAGGGGTTAATTAAAACACAGTTTTTGTTTTGTTGATCCGAGGCTCAATTTCCGAATTATAGTACTTTTTCTAAATATGCAAATTAGGCCTTTGGTGCAATGAGGGTGTCATCATTGTTCTTATGGTACCCAAGCTTCGATCCTTTCTGTGGAAAGCCCCTCTCTTGCTGCTTTGTCAGTGTCTGGCTCTGTCAATTAAAACAGCAAAGGAAGGGCTGGCCACAGAAATGAATGGAGCTTGGGTACAACAAGAGCAATGGTGATATCCTCCTTGTATCAAAGGCCTTATTTTCATATTAAGAACAAGTATCATAACTCAGAAATGAAGATTTGGGTCAACAAAAGAAAAACAATGTTCAGCACTTGCACTTTTGCTCTCAGTTGCTACATCAAAAGTAACAACCCTGATAAGGTCAATAGTATCTGGAAAATAAGAGAAGCAGGATATCAATAGTATAGATGCAAATTATAATTTTCTTTCATTAGTGTTTTATAATGTAAATGTATTTCATATAAATTGCAAGTATTTTGGGCAGAAGCATAAATGCAATGCAAAAAGATTATAGCGCCCCACCTATAATGCTTCACTTATAGTACTGTTCTCTTGATATGTGAAAAAGAGACCTCATAGGTCTCCTCAGGCTCCTGTGTCTGGGTGACACCACATTCTCTGCACCCCTTATAGTTATGGCCTTGGATAAAAAAATATGATTAAAACTAAATGGAAAATATTCCATATAAAGAAATGTGGCATCTAGACCACTGGACATATTAATGGTTTAATAGCTGGGCTTTGCTCAATATCTGGTCAAATGATGGTCATGGTTAAATTGTTGGTCACTGAGACCAATCAACAATGTAAAAAATTACAGGAATAGAGAAAACGACAAAAAAACCCTCAATGGAAATGGAAAACAGGGTACAAGCCTCAAAATGGTTGGACTCCAAAGGTTATCTTCCCAATACCAAGTCAAATAGAAGCGGGACTTCAGGCAAAAAAAGTGTTTGTCCCACAAAAAAAAATATTCTACAGTTTTTAAACCAGAACGTGATCTGAATTTTTTTGTAATTGCAAGTAATTAAACATTTAGCAATGTATCTGTATAGCGCCACCTGCTGTTTGTTTGTTTTTTCTTATTTCTTGGTCCTGCTCACTGAGAAGGCTGCACATGCTCAGTTTTATACTTCAACTGGCCCCTGAGCTGTGATAGGGTGAGCTGAGTCACGCCCCCTTAGCTCCAGCAGAAAATACACTCCCCTTGAGCAGTCAGCTTGATATAAATCTGCAGAGCAATGAATGGGAAGATCTCTTGATCCATGTGAGGTACAGGGCTGGGTCTAGCTTTGTTTGAAAAAGATTGTCAGGAACTGTATGATGTCTGATTTTTATGTTTTACATTAGTCATGGGATAACCCCTCTAACTGTAGCAATCAGTGTCAGGCAGTTACTGTCAGGACTAATAGGATTAAGCCTGCATCAAAAGAGGCATACATGCACATGACATGAACTTAGTCCTGGCACTTTATAAATTATTAGTCGGACCACTCATGGAGTATTGCATACAGTTGTGACCTCCTATGAACATTGCATCAAAAAACCATGGGACAAAGTGATTTAGTCTTATTAATCTTGGAAATATCAACAGTCACAGTTTTTACATTTTTATGGTACAGTATGTCGAATTGGCAGCAAGAACATTCCATTTTTTCCAGACAAGTTGTATTTTTGTA
Organism: Rhinella marina; assembly: GCA_900303285.1. Classification (NCBI taxonomy): domain Eukaryota; kingdom Metazoa; phylum Chordata; class Amphibia; order Anura; family Bufonidae; genus Rhinella; species Rhinella marina. The sequence continues at coordinate 33,289 of ONZH01001726.1, forward strand.
TTTAAAGAATATTTCAATTTTAACTTGCATTATCTTTTAATATATGAGCAATGCAGAAAAATAGAGATTTCTCACTTCCTTATTTAGTCACTATTGGCAGGATTTATTATAGTCCTGAAGAGTACGCTGGGCTATGATAACCAGGTGCACTGCCAGATGCTCCACCTGATTTATGACAAGCTCCTGGCTGTCTTAGATTTCAGTGTTCATCTACACCACAAAACTGGTGTAGAAGATGTAAATGTAGTGAGGCAATGTAGTGAGGCACCCTTCACGTCCCCAACACCCCATTATCAGGAGGACTATCAGCCCTTGTACAACATTTTTTGCACAAGTGGCATTGACAAAGTTGCAAAGTGCAGTTTGCAACTTTTTTTATGCCATGTAAAGTGGTGAATCTTAATGATAAATTTGACCCAATGTCTCATTTGCAAAGCCTCTGTGTCTGACACTGCAAGTTACAGCCTTCGTTTTGCTGATGTGAAGGGTGTCCTTGGGGAAGACAAGGGGCATACATAGTTCTCATAGAGTCCAATAGCAAAACTTAGTATGGGCACCCCTGCCCCAACCAGTTTACCAGTATGTAAGCGACAATCTTTTACAGGCAACTTTAGAATTTACAACAAATTTACAAATTTTAATAAAAAAAAAAAAGAAGTTTCCCTCTACCTTACCCAAAGTGGAACAGTGCTTCTTAAATATACCTCTCACTCTGAACACCAAATATCTCAGCGTATTTACACCAGACAACTGACATTTTTTTTTAGTTACTCTTTTAATCTTTGCAGTGGTAGCTGCATAAAAAAGCATTGCTTTCTTGTCCGGAAACAAATCATGAGTTCAGCTCTGGGCTGCTGAGCCCCTTAGCAGTTGCATTGTCTACCTCTATAGAAGGTATGCTCCTAGCCAAAACATCCACTTATTAACCACTGATGTCTTATCCTAAGCATCCTTTTAAACGGGTCCCCCATGAAAAATATTCTACCGTCTTCAAACCAGCACCTGGATTTGAATACTTTTGTAATTGCATGTCATTAAAAATTTAGTATAGCCATTGAGTTATTCACTGAAATCTGTCATAACTGTACTGTTCCACCTACTGTTTGTTTTTCTTATTTTTTTTGTCCAGTCCACTGAGATGGCCACACATGCTTAGTTTCATCCTTCAACTGCCTCTTGAGCTGCATTACAAAGGAAACATCAGGATATATACTCCCCTTGAGCATATACTCCGCCAGCTTGATATAAATCTAGCAGAGCAATTGGAGAAATTGATAGAGAGATTTCTGGATCCATATGAGGTACAGGGCTGGTTCTAGGTTTTTTAGAAAGTTATTGTTGTGTACTATATGATCTCTGATTTCATTTTTTTACATTAATCATGGGATAACCCCTTTAATAGTCACACCATGAGCAGAATATTGTTGTAATGAAATATAACTTATAGTTTCAGAATTAAACTGCAAAATACACTATGCTCATTTGTAGGCACTCACTACATAAATACAATTTATAGGGTAGAACAGGAGTCAGAAACCTCCAGCTGTTGTGAAATTACAACTCCTAGTATTCTACATCCTCTTCTATAGGAGTTCTGCAAACAGTCAAGCAAGAAGTGCATGCTGGCAGTTTGTGCTTTGACCATAGCTGGAGTGCCGGAGGTTGCCGATCCCTAGGGTAGAGGAATACACAGAAGGAGGCATAGTAGCATGCAGCTCAACCTGCTAGCTGAACCATGGTCCACTATTGCTGTAATCCTCTCTTTTTTGACATCTGCTCTCTCTTAAGTGAAAGATGTCAATGACTGATATATTTTAAACATGAACAGAGAATACTGAACAAGGTCGAGTAAACGCTTGGTGACAAGTTCTGAATAAGCAGACAGTGCAAGGTTTGAAAACTTAATAACAGTTTGACATTTTACAGTATAGGTCCTTAACCTCATAGATGCTGTTATGAATAGATGTAATTATGTCTTATATATATGGTTATGTACCATATTATCAATACTTAGAAAGAAGCTTAGCACTTTTATATTATTGTTGCAGTGTCCTGGTTCCTGAGCCATTATAGACTAACCTGCTACAGACTAACCTGCTACTGTATGTCCTAAAATGATGTCAATGGAGACTTGCTCTAAAATATGACTATGGAAATCTGAAATATTGTCACTACAGAGTAATAGGTCATTCCAGATCTAAAAATATAATAATAATAATAATAGGTAATATCTTGACTGAAGCCCAAATCCTCATTTCAATGCAAATGGCATTTCAGCTTTTCGATAAGAATAACATCTTCCAGTATTAACTAGAGATATCATATAACAGCTTGGAGCCATTTTTACCTAGACTATTTCATGAGAAAGAGTAAGATATTGAGCAGAATTTAATGCAAAACCTTCAGACATAATTGATAGGTAAGTGTCTATAGGTTGTTAGCTGAGCGGCATAAGAATGAAGTTTTACTGAATGGTACTGTATCTCATTACATTTATCAGCAGACAGACGTGCAGTATATTATGGTAAAGCACGTGTAGAACTGGATAGAGTAGTGATGCAACACAGTTCACAGGTATATATATATATATATATATATATATTATATATATATATTGTGGGGACTCGCTCTGGTAGGCAGGGTGAGCGGACAAAGAACAGAGGCACAAAAACAGTTCTAGCTACTTTTAATGAGAGTTGGGCATCCGCAAAGCCCGGACCGGTAAGTGAAATCCAGCCCAGTGCTTGACCTCACCTTGCTGCAATCACTCCCTGCAGCATATGCTGGGAGGAAAATACCTCTCATCTACTAACAGACCCTTCACTGTGTCACATACCCTTCCCCCTTTGTTCAATCTTAATGGGGTGAAGACTCGCAAAACACTGCACCCAGGACAGTGCATCTGCATTTCCCTGTACCCGGCTTGCTTTATGTTCCAACGCAAACGTTAAGTTCTGTAGAGACCAGAAACATCTGGTGACACTGGCCCTTCCCTCTTTGGCCTGGTGGTGACAGGCCGTGGCCAACTCCGTATCACTTCTATCTTATTCATCTGGGGTTTGATGACTCCGCGTCCAATGACACACTATAAGTATTGTGCTTCCTCCGAGATGGCTTGTTGCCGAGCCACGGGTACCCGGTATAGTTTTAACCGGACTTTCGCCTGGGGCTCTGTGACAATACCATGTTGCATTACAGAAGTACATCCAGGGAGGTCCAAGAACACATTCATGTCCCAACTAACAAACTCCCTGGACTCCTGAGCCTGCTTAGAGAAAAGGCTGTCAGCAACACCTACCGTAGCGGCCATTTCACCTGCAAGAGATAGTGGTGTCAGAATCTCTTCCCCTAGACATACAGGCTGCGGGTTGTTTTCAACAAAAGTCTCCCTATTCTTCCAAGGCTTCAGTAAGTTGACATGATAGACCTACTCCGACTTCCGCCAACCTGACCGGTGTATCTTGTAAATTATGTTGCCTACTTTCTCCAATATCTCATAGGGCCCCTGCCACCTAGCATGAAACTTACTATGCACAGGCGACACAAAAACCAAGACCCGATCTCCCAGGCTAAAGTTCTGGACCTGAGGTGCTTGATTATAGACCCGCCTCTGAGCTCGCTGAGCTGCCTTCATATGCTCCTTCCCTATCCCATTCAGTGGGGTTGTCTCCCCCTCATCCACCAGAGTGGCTGTCACCCCTACTGCTGGCCCCTCTGCCTTGGGTTTCCTGTGTTCTAGCACCCCGACTTAGCTTTCCACTGGAGCTTTACCTATCTCTTGGGGGATCAGTAGGTATAACAACTGGCCACAGGGCTGGGAACAACAGAAAGTCTCTTCCTATTATCAACTCATGGCACAGGCTCGTGGGCATTGCCACTCATGGATCCGCCTGCCGACACACATGTTTGGAGACACCAAAGCAGTGGGGTGGTCTTTTAAATCTCCATGTATACTGAATACAGCGATTTACCGACCAGTAAACTCAGTGGGTCATACCAGAGTGGCGCTCATAAGGATCACCAGACTCCCTGAGTCTAGCAAAGCCACAGCAGGAGTGACTCCTACCTCCACCTGACATAAATGTTTGTTATCGAGAGTCTCTCGAGTGGAGTATCTGATGCACAGACCCTTCTGGCATACAGTGACTGTTGGTACCCTAAGTTTGTGTCCATGGGCTCAACCAGGTAGGGACAGTTGGCCCTTATATGACCAGGCTCATGACACTGCCAGCAAATTATTAGGTCCAGATCCCTAAAGGGCACGTCCCGAGCGGTCTTTCTCAGCTCTTGCCGACGGGTCTGGGGAGGGGATTTTCTGTGTTTTATTGCCCCCTTCCCTAGAGCCCCCTCCCCTGGAGTTCCTCAGTAGCCCCATACTGCTCTACCAGGTCCACCACCTCTAGGGCACTAGCAGGGGACACCTGGCCAACCCAGTGCTTGAGGGGTTGTGGAAATGCCCTCAGAACTTGTCAGCCACAACACCGTCCAGCATGGCAGTAGGATTTAGTACCTCGGGCTGTAGCCTTTTTGCAAAAGGTGTACCAAGTCATATACCTGTAATACTGTAATCTCGCTGGCTTAGCCAGATCAAACTCCCACTGATACACCCACTGGGCCCAACATATTCACCCCCAGTCACGCCAGGATGTTACCCTTGACTTTGTTGTAGTCCGCTGCTTGCTCAAGTGACAAATCAAAGTACACCTGTTGGGGTCAGGATGTCAGGAATGGAGCAACAACTTCAGACCACTGGTGTCGGGTTAGACACTCCCGCTCGGCCACTTTCTCAAATACCGCCAGATAGATTTCAACATTATTCCGTTGAAGCTATTTTGTGGATTGCCGTGCGAACTGCTTTTCGGACCTCCTGAGATTCTATTGTCTTCTGTAAGGCCATCACATGTTGTAGCAACAGCTGGTTTCTTGCTGTAGCTGATTAGCCTTCCACTGTTGCTGGCTAGCCTCTAGCAGTTGCCGGTTAGTCTCCTGTAGTTGCTGGTTAGCCTCCACAAGTGCTTTTCCTACAGCCTCCATCTTGTTCCTTGACACTGGTTGCAACTTAGCTGGCTTAATCCAGAACATACAACAGTGCCCAGAAAAAAATGAAAAACAAAAAAATTCTGATTTTGTGTCTGCCTTGCTGCGTATGCCCGCTCCAAGCCACCAATTGTGGGCATTTGGTCTGGTAGCCAGGGTGAGCAGAATCAGAACAGAGGCACAAAAACAGTTCTTAATCACACTCCTGTGTTTTATTCACACAAGCAGGTTTAAAAGCTTAGCAAACAACTTCACCTTAGTTGAAAGTCCTGTTGTTTAGTTCACACCATGCCAAAAGCCCCGCAAAAAGAGTCCAAGTCCAGGCGTGTGTTCACACTGTGCTAACAGGTCCACACCAAAGTTTAAGTCCAGGAATGAATCCTCCTGTCCTCCCAGACAGGTCTCAAGCCTTCATCCAAGCCTCACACAGCTTAAAACAAACAGCTATATCACACTATAGCTACTTTTAATGAGAGTTGGGCATCTGCAAAGCCCGGACCGACAAGTGAAATTCAGTCCGGTGCTTGACCTCACCTTCTCTGCAGCATATGCTGGCAGGAAAATACCTCCTATCCACTAACAGACCCTTTACTGTGTCACTATATATATATATATATATATATATATATATATATATATAACAAAAAAACAGCAGCACAAGTCACGATGATAATCCGGGTGCAATCCCTCCAGGTTAAGGATAATATACCAAGTATGCAAATCCAACAAGCGAGGCAGCACTCCAAAGCATTAATACCATGTGGTGGCAAAGTATTCAACTTATAAATCCATCACAACTCTATGCGTTTTAAGACCTGTTCCCTATTGCCCCCTTGTTGAGTGGGGGAACATGGTCGATGATCATGAACTGTAGATCCCTCTTTGTATGACCAACCTCCACAAAATGCTTGGGAACAGGTAGATACTTACGCTTGTTGTGTATGGAGTATATGTGTTGTGTGATCCTGATTTTGGCATCAATGGTAGATTCCCCCACATACCATAAACCATAGGGGCACATCGACACATAAATGATAAAAGAGGTATCACATGTAAGGAAATGTCTGATATCATAATTTCTGCCCAGCTGTGGATCCATAAAGGGCTCAGCTCTGACCAAATATTGGCAATTCACACAGAACAGGCATGGGAAACATCCCAGTCTCCTCCTTCCAATATAGCTTTGGACCTGGGATGGAGCCCCGACCCACCCTGCATGTACCAGAGTATCCCTAAGGTTCCTAGAACGTCTGTAAGACATCAGAGGTGGAGCTTGGAACTCTGGGATCTTCTGTAAATTAACAGACAATATAGGCCAATATTTACGGAGCACCTTGGCTACTTCCTGGCTCTGCTCTGAAAAACTCGAGATAAATGGAATCCGTGATACAGATTCATTACCTCTGACTATCTTGTTGTCACCAGACTCCATATGTGCAACTCTCAGCCTATGGCGCCTAACCAACCTCCTCAGGAAACCCCTGGAATGGGATTTGGCAGACATCTGTTCCAGTCTCCGTTCCCGAACACTAGGGTCCTGTACAATCCTGGAGACCCTGAGGAGTTGGCTGTATGGCAGAGAGTTGATCATATGGCAGCTCTCAAACCTAACAAGGCTATTACAATCAGTTGGCTTAGAATAAAGGTCTGTGGTAAGGCGATCACCCTTCACCCCCACCAATGTATCCAAAAATTGTATGCCCGTGGACTGTACCAGGGTGAATCTGATCCCAGGGTCTATAGTATTCAGAAACCTGTGAAAGGTGTCCAATGAATCCCCCATATGGCTCCAAATGAGGAAGATGTCATCTATGTATCGCCACCAACCCAAAACATGGTAAAAGTGGGGCGACACATAGATGAAATCCTCCTCTAGGTGGGCCATAAATATATTAGCATACATAGGGGCCACATTGGACCCCATTGCGTTCCCGTGTCGCTGTATGAAAAAACTCTTTTTGAAAGCAAAGTACTCCTCATGAAATACCAGCTTCAATAATGCAAGTGTAAACTCTTTATATTCAATTGACACGTCCTCATTGTTCAGGCAGCTGGCCACCGCCTCCAGACCCCTATTGTGGTCAATAGAGGTATAGAGGGAGGTGACATCAAAAGATGCCAAGATAACAGAAGGACCAACCACCACATTAGCTATTTTCGATAGAAAGTCACTGGTGTCACGTATGTATTAGAGATGAGCGAGCATGCTCGTCCGAGCTTGGTGCTCGTTCGAGTATTAGGGTACTCGTAAGTGCTCGCTGCTCGGACGAGTATCTCGCCATGCTCGAGGAAATGGCAACTTCCGCATCGTGCTTTTTTGGCGCCTATAAACTCAGCCAATCACAAGCCAGGAGACTCTGCGGTACACCCAGCATCATGTGGGGCCCTTACATGTCGATAGGAGGGGTTGGCTGGCCTGATCAGGTGACCCTGGAATATACTAGTGACTGCCCGCGGTGCTCGGCTCAGATGCTGTCTGGATGTTGTTAGGGACAGATCTGCTGCGTTTCAGGGAGAGTTTTAGGGCCTGGATTTATTTCTCTGTTAGGCAGGAGTGATCTCAAAAGAACCCAACAGCCCTTCTAAGGGCTACAAGACATTTTTTTTGTCTCCTGGCTGGGCTGGCTGGAACTAGTAGTGCAGCTATCGCCATATATAACACTTTTTTTAATTGTTTTATCTCAGTGATACAAATCCATTTCATACAGCAGTGTGGAACCATTCTGTGCATCACAGTTCAGCCGTCCACTCACCACAAACCACAATCCGTATTTTCTGTCCAGGTGAACCATACTGTACGTCACGTAATCAAATACGGTCTTTTGCTTTCACTGATACAGCTACATTACAAAAATCTCTGTGTGACATTTGTCTGGGTTGCAGTCAAAATAGCCACAGTAAGCAGGGGCTGAGTTTGCTCTCTGATATTTTCTGCACGTCACGTTAAAAAAAATATATATAAAAAAAATATATATATATATATATATATATATATATATATATATATAAAAAATATATAAAAAAAAATTAAAAATTGTTTTTTTGTTGTTTTATCTCAGTGATACAAATCCATTTCATACAGCTGTGTGGAACCATTCTGTGTGTCACAGTTCAGCTGTCCATTCACCACAAAGCACAATCCGTATTTTCTGTCCAGGTGACACATTCTGTACGTCACGTAATTGAAAAAGGTCTTTTGCTCTCACTGATACAGCTACATTACAAAAATCTCTGTGCGCCATTTATCTGGGTTGCAATTAAGCAGACCAAGTCTGCCTAATCTAATAGTTTCCGTGTAATTGCTCCATACTGCACGGTACATAATAACATACATAATTTTGCTCTAATTTATCCACCTATATACAAAGCACAATCTGTATTATCTGTCCAAGTGACACATTCTGTACGTCACTTAATTAAAAAAGGTCTTTTGCTCTCACTGAGACTGCTACATTACAAAAATCTCTGTGCAACATTTGTCTGGGTTGCATTTAAGCAGACCAAGTCTGCCTAATCTAATAGTTTCCGTGCAATTGCTCCATACTGCACGGTACGCAATAACATACGTAATTTTGCTCTAATTTATCCACCTATATACAAAAGCACAATCCGTATTTTCTGTCCAGGTGACACATTCTGTACGTCACTTAATTAAAAAAGGTCTTTTGCTCTCACTGATACAGCTACATTATAAAAATCTCTGTTCGACATTTGCCTGGGTTGCACTTAAGCAGAACAAGTCTGCCTAATCTAATAGTTTCCGTGTAATTGCTCCATACTGCACCGTACGTAATAACATACGTAATTTTGATCTAACTTATCCACCTATATATTTTCTTGTTCTTGTTTCAGTACAGCAGGCCCATTTTTTTTTTGTACATATAATACACTTATATACAGAAAATGTTGAACCCCAGGGCTAAGGGTCGAGGACGAGGGCGTGGGCGTGGGCATTCAATTACTGCAGGGGGCAGAGGCCGTGGTCCTGGGCAGGGTGAGACAGTACCTGCTGATGAGGGAGAGGTGTCGGACGATGAGGAGACACGGTTGTCAGATAGTGGTGAAGTTGTTGTCAGGGCAGGAAGTCCGAGGGGGGAGCAGACTGAGGAATCGGAGGATGACGAGGTGACAGACCCAAGCTGGGTTGATAAGCCAACTGAAGACAGTGCTTCTGAGGCGGAGGCGAGTGATGCACCAGAACAGTTTGGAAGAGGCAGTGGTGTGGCCAGAGGGAGAAGCAGGGCCAGAGCTGGTGCATCAGCAGCAACTGTTTCACGTAGTGAAGCTCCTGTGGCGAGGCCTAGATGTTCGCAAGTCTGGAGGTTCTTTAAAGAAAGTGAGGATGACCGATGGACTGTGGTGTGCAACCTGTGCCACACCAGGATCAGCAGGGGTGCCACCACTACTAGCCTAACCACCACCAGCATGCGCAGGCATATGAGTGCTAATCACCCCACTCAATGGAACCAAGGCCACACACCTCCTGTGGGTCACACCACTGCTCCTTCCCCTGTGTCACTCGCTGCCTCTGCTAGTCAACCCCCTGCCCAGGACCCCGGAACAAGCGCCTCCCGCCGGAAAACCACACCTTCGCCTCCACGATCCTCCACAGCGTCCACCAATGTGTCCCAGTGTTCAGCTGTCTTTACAGCAGACGCTGGAGCGCAAGAGGAAATACAGTTCCACCCACCCACATGCCCAAGCCCTCAACATCCACATCTCCAAATTGCTGAGCCTGGAGATGCTGCCCTATAGGCTGGTAGAGACCGAGGCCTTTTTCAATCTCATGGCGGTGGCTGCTCCTCGGTATTCAGTCCCCAGCTGCCACTATTTTTCCCGATGTGCCGTCCCAGCCCTACACCAGCACGTGTCACAGAACATCATCCGTGCACTGATCAATGCTGTTTCTGAGAAGGTCCACCTAACCACGGACACATGGACAAGTGCTGCCGGGTAGGGACACTATATATCACTGACGGCACATTGGGTTAACTTGGTGGAGGGTGGGACCGAGACTGAGCCTGGGGCCACTCATGTACTGCCCATACCGAGGATTGCGGGGCCTACCTTGGTCAAGGTCTCTCAGACGTACTATGCCTCCTCCTCCGACCCCTCCTCCACGTCCTCCTCCGAATTACCATTCGTGGGCACGGCGCCTTCAGTTGGTAGCTCTAGGCGCAGCAGCAGTGCCGTGGGTAAGCGCCAGCAGGCGGTGCTCAAACTGCTGAGCTTAGGTGACAAAAGGCACACCGCCCAAGAGCTGTTACAGGGCATCACGGTGCAGACCGATCTGTGGCTGGCACCGCTGAACCTCAAGCCAGGCATGGTTGTGTGTGACAACGGGCGTAACCTGGTGGCGGCTCTGCAACTCGGCAGACTGACACATGTGCCATGTCTGGCCCACGTGTTCAATCTAATAGTTCAGCGGTTCCTCAAGACATACCACAAACTGTCTGATTTGCTCACCAAGGTGCGCCGCATCTGTGCGCATTTCCGCAAGTCGACCACAGATGCTGCCACTCTCAGGGCAGCGCAGCGCCGCCTACAACTGCCAGCTCACCGACTGTTGTGCGACGTGCCCACGAGATGGAATTCAACATTAAACATGTTATCCAGAGTTTACCAGCAGCTCAGAGCGATTGTAGACTGCCAGATGTCAACTTCCACCAGAACTGGTAGTCAGGTCAGTCAGATTCCTCAAGTCTACAATGAGGAGTGGACGAGGATGTCTGATATCTGCCAGGTGTTGAGCAACTTTGAGGAGTCAACACAGATGGTCAGCGGTGATGCCGCCATTATCAGCCTCATCATCCCGCTGCTTTGCCTGTTGAAAAACTCACTGCTCAGCATGAAGTCGGATGCTTTGCGCTTGTCACAATAGACGGTGGAGGAAGATACATCGCTTGATAGCCAGAGCACCCTCCGGTCTGTTTCTCAGCGCGTATTGGAGGAGGGGGATGAGGATGAGGAGGAAGAGGAGGAGAATGTCGGTGAGACAGAAGAGGGTACCAGTGCTCAGTCCTTCTTAACTCTTGAGCGTGTATGGGCTGAAGAGGAGGACTTGGAGGAGGAAATGGAGAGTCAGGCCAGAGAGGAGAGGGAATCCTTGCGTGTTGGGACTCTGGCGCACATGGCAGACTTCATGTTAGGCTGCCTATCCCGTGACCCTCGCGTTAGAAGCATTTTTTCAAACACCGATTACTGGGTGTTCACTCTCCTGGACCCACGGTACAAGCAGAACCTTTCCACTCTCATCCCTGTAGAGGAAAGGAGTATGAGAGTGAATCAATATCAACAGGCCCTGGTGCACAAGCTGAAACAATCCTTCCCATCTGACGCCACTAGAGGCAGAGGGTGTGGTTCTGTGGGCCAAGTAGCGGAGGAAAGAGGGGCGAGCAGGCAGCTTGTCCAGCACTGGCAGGGGAACGCTCTCCAAGGCCTTTGCCAGTTTTATGTCACCCCAGCAAGACACTGTCACCTGTCCCCAGTCTCGGCAAAGTAGGGGTGAGCTGTACAGAAAGATGGTGAGGGAATACCTTGCTGACCATACCAACGTCCGGACCGATCACTCTGCTCCATACAACTACTGGGCTTAAAAGCTGGACATGTGGCCTGAACTGGCGCTGTACGCCTTGGAGGTGCTCGCCTGCCCTGCCGCTAGCGTGATGTCAGAGTGGGTATTCAGTGCAGCTGGTGGCGTCATCACCAATAAACGTACACGCCTGTCAACTGACAGCGCTGACAGGCTGACGCTTATTAAAATGAACAAAGCCTGGATTTCACCGGATTTCAAATCTCCTCCGGGGGAAAGCAGCTAAAGATTAACATTACTTATGTATCCGATTCCTCTTCTCTACTCCTCCTACTCCTCCTTGTCGTCTTTGTCTAACGCTGACCCAAAAAACGCAATTTTTTAGAGGTCCAACTGGCACTCTTTTACCACAATTTCCACCTACAGGCCCTCTCTCTAAACAATTTTTTCTGGAGGTCCACCTACAGGCCCTCTCTCCAAACAATTTTTCCGGAGGTCCACCTACAGGCCCTCTCTCTTAACAATTTTTCTTTGCATCTAGTTGGGTGCTTCCCTAACACGTGTTGGACATGTGCCTCGCCTTTCTTGGTCTGGGTGAGCACAATTGCCATGAGGGTAACCACCAGGCTGTTGCCTGAGAATTTGGGGTAATGGTGGGATTAGGCAGCCTCAGAGGCATCCATGCATGCTGCCCCTGCTGTTTCCTGTCCATTTCCGTGGTGTTTCCATCATTTTCTGAGGTTTCCAGGTTTTCACCCAGCCTTCCCTAGGCAGAGCCTTGGTCCCCTGCAAAAATGCTCGAGTCTCCCATTGACTTCAATGGGGTTTGTTACTCGAAACGAGCACCCGAGCATCTGGAAAAGTTCATCTCGAATAACAAGCAACCGAGCATTTTAGTGCTCGCTCATCTCTAGTATGTATGATTTAGTTCCCACTGCAAATTTCTTTAACACCTTGTCAAGAAAAATAGCCACATTAGAAAACACAGAACCCCTCCCTGAGACGATGGGTCTCCCAGGGGGGTCGGTCAGATTCTTGTGAATCTTAGGCAACGTATAGATCACAGGGGTTGTAGGATGCTCCGTCCACAGAAAATCCCACAACCCTTGGTCTATAATGCCAGACATGCTAGCCCAATCCAATATGC
>ONZH01001727.1:0-65000 GCA_900303285.1 Rhinella marina
GAGAGGACGAATCGATTGCTGGAATACCAGAGGGAACTCGTGCAGAACATGATGGAGATTTTCCCACCCACCATCGCTGGCGGCAGAGAGGAGAGGGTCTCCCAGAGTCCCACAACATCCATCAGGCCCACAGCCACCAGGGGAACACTCTCCAAGGTGTGGGACACGTTCATGGCACCCCCTCGTGCAACTTCCATCACTGCGGGGCCCGCTATCAGCAGGAGGGACAAGTATCGGCGGATGTTGCGGGAGTACCTGGCAGACCGTAACCCTGTCCTCCCCGATCCCTCGGCGTCCTACACTTACTGGGTCTCCAAGTTGGACACGTGGCTGGAACTGTCCCTGTACGCCTTGGAGGTGCTTGCCTGCCCTGCCGCCAGCGTGCTATCAGAAAGGGTGTTCAGCGCAGCCGGGGGCATTATAACCGATAAGCGCAGCCGCCTGTCAACCGACAGTGCCGACAGGCTGACGCTAATCAAAATGAACAGCAAGTGGATTGACCCGGACTTTGCTTCTCCAACCGTGGAAAGCAGCCAAAAGTGAAGTGCCATCTGTATGAAGTGCCATTTCCTCCTCCACCTCCTCCTCCTCCTCCTTAACCGCCGTAGAATTGCTCCGTAAAAAAAAATATATATATATTTATGGCTCTCCTCTTGGGCCTCCACATAATTTTTAAGAGGTCTCACCTCTTGGGCCTCCACATAATTTTTAAGAGGTCTCACCTCTTGGGCCTCCACATAATTTTTAAGAGGTCTCACCTCTTGGGCCTCCACATAATTTTTAAGAGGTCTCACCTCTTGGGCCTCCACATAATTTTTAAGAGGTCTCACCTCTTGGGCCTCCACATAATTTTTAAGAGGTCTCACCTCTTGGGCCTGCACAAAATGTTTAAGAGGTCTCTCACCTCTTGGGCCTCCACAAAATCTTTTAACAGGTCTCCCCTCTTGGGCCTCCACATAATTTTTAATACCTCTTGTCTCACCTCTTGGGCCTCCACAAAATCTTTAAGAGGTCTCACCTCTTGGGCCTCCACACTTTAAGAGGTCTTCCTCTTGGGCCTCCACAAAATCTTTAAGAGGTCTCACCTCTTGGGCCTCCACAAATCTTTAATTTTTCTCACCTCTGGGCCTCCACATCTTTAAGAGGTCTCACCTCTTGGGCCTCCACATAATTTTAACAGGTCTCACCTCTTGGGCCTCCACATAATTTTTAACAGGGTCTCACCTTTTGGGCCTCCACAAAAGGTTTAAGAGGTTAACAGTGGAAAGCAGCCAAAGTGAAGTGCCATCTGTATGAAGTGCCATTTTCCTCCACCCCTCCTCCTCCTCCTTAACCGCTGTAGAATTGCTCCGTAAATAAGAAAAATGTATATATTTATTGCTCACCTCTTGGGCCTCCACATAACTTTTTTAACAGGTCTCACCTCTTGGGCCTCCACAAAAGTTTAACAGGTCTCACTCTTGGGCCTCCACAAATTTTTAACAGGTCTCACCTCTTGGCCTCCACATAATTTTTAACACGTTCTCTCCTCTTGGGCCTCCACATAATTTTAATACGTCTCACCTCTTGGGCCTCCACATAATTTTTAAGAGGTCTCACCTCTTGGGCCTGCACAAAATCTTTAAGAGGTCTCACCTCTTGGGCCTCCACAAAATCTTTAAGAGGTCTCACCTCTTGGGCCTCCACAAAATCTTTAAGAGGTCCACCTCTTGGCCTCCACAAAATCTTTAAGAGGTCTCACCTCTTGGGCCTTCCACAAAATCTTTAAGAGGTCTCACCTCTGGGCTCCACAAAATCTTTAAGAGGTCTCACCTCTTGGGCCTCCACAAAATCTTTAAGAGGTCTCACCTCTTGGGCCTCCACAAAATCTTTAACAGGTCTCACCTCTTGGGCTCCACAAAATCTTTAAGAGGTCTCACCTCTTGGGCCTCCACATAATTATACTATAAAATATTAGGCCTTATATTGGCAACTGTACTGTGCGTTCTCTTGCAAAATTCTTTAAATACCTGGTGTTAATACCCACCGTCTGAAAAGTTAGTACACGGCTGTGTACCTTGAACTCTAAAATATTAGGCCTTATAATTGGCAACTGTACTGTGCGTTCTCTTGCAAAATTATTTCACGGCTGTGAAGGCAAAATATTGTAACCAAAAAAAAATAAAATGCGGAGGGGGGCTAGCGGAATAGGACGTGGACGAGGACGGGGGCGCGGAAATGCTGTTGGGGGCCATAGTTGCTGGTTGAATTATCTGAGGTAAATGATTCTCCTTTAGACGACGCTTTCCCTTTGCATCGTTCTGCGATTAAACCATAAATAACTCTCTGCATATTTATACCAAATGCACCCAGTACGAAAAAAGTCATAGAAAGTTTCCAAACAGAGACTGGAAACATCAGTAAGTTGAAAAAAACTGTTCGCTAAAAAAAAAAAAAGTTAAAAATAAAATTGGCAGTTGATAGTATCGAGCTATTGTCACAGAGAGACGCGATTACAACACCTTCATTTACATTCAGTACATGTCTCAAGGCATTGGGAGAATGAAAACAGGCCACGGCTGGAGTATGAAATGTACCACCGCTTTGTACTGTCCGATACTGACCCGGTCCAGGGTGATGTCCAGCGAGGAAAGCAGTGGAGAGGTGGTGGTCTGCGCAGCACCGAAAAAGGCAGCAAGAGGCAGAGGGATGTCCACAGGCAGAGGAATGTCCACAGGCAGAGGGATGTCCACAGGCAGAGGCATGTCCACAGGCAGAGGGATGTCCACAGGCAGAGGGATGGCCACAGGCAGAGGGATGTCCACAGGCAGAGGGATGTCCACAGGCAGAGGATGTCCACAGGCAGAGGACAGTTCAGACAGAGAAGTGAGGCCACAGCCAGCAGGGCCGAGCGTAACCATCCCGCTCCTATGCGTCCTTAAAGAATCCCTCATCGCAATAAGGGAGAACGCATTGCACACAGAGGAGACGGGGGCAGGAGGAGACGCAACGGAGCTACACAGTCAGACCACACTTTTGTCTGCTTCACGGTGGCAGTTGCAGGAGGAGGAGGATGAGGAGGAGGAGGACGACGTGGAGGTGGCTGTGGAAGAGGAGGAGGATGCTGGCGGCGAGGGTAGCAGTCAGGCTGTGTGCGTCCCATTGGTTCAGCGCGGATGGGGCGGAGAGGAGGCGGAAGAGGAAGAGGAGGAAATGGCAAGTGATCCTTCTGGTGGGGGCAGTGACGTCATGCCTATTCAGAGTCTGGCACACATGGCTGACTTCATGCTGGGCTGCTTTTCCCGGGACACACGTGTTGTCCGGATAGTGGAGAACAAACTGTACTGGGTCTTCGCAATCCAAGTTGGACACGTGGCTGGAACTGTCCCTGTACGCCTTGGAGGTGCTTGCCTGCCCTGCCGCCAGCGTGCTATCAGAAAGGGTGTTCAGCGCTGCCGGGGGCATTATCACCGATAAGCGCAGCCGCCTGTCAACCGACAGTGCCGACAGGCTGACGCTAATCAAAATGAACAGCAAGTGGATTGACCCGGACTTTTGCTTCTCCAACAGTGGAAAGCAGCCAAAAGTGAAGTGCCATCTGTATGAAGTGCCATTTCCTCCTCCACCTCCTCCTCCTCCTCCTTAACCGCCGTAGAATTGCTCCGTAAATCAGAAAAATTTTTATATTTATGGCTCACCTCTTGGCCTCCACAAAATGTTTAAGAGGTCTCACCTCTTGGGCCTCCACATAATTTTTAAGAGGTCTCACCTCTTGGGCCTGCGCAAAATGTTTACGAGGTCTCACCTCTTGGGCGTCCACATAATTTTTAAGAGGTCTCCCCTCTTGGGCCTCCACATAATTTTTAATACGTCTCACCTCTTGGGCCTCCACAAAATGTTTAAGAGGTCTCACCTCTTGGGCCTCCACAAAATGTTTAACAGGTCTCACCTCTTGGGCCTCCACATAATTTTTAACAGGTCTCACCTCTTGGGCCTCCACATAATTTTTAAGAGGTCTCACCTCTTGGGCCTGCACAAAATGTTTTAAGAGGTCTCACCTCTTGGGCCTCCACATAAATTTTTAAGAGGTCTCCCCTCTTGGGCCTCCACATAATTTTTAAGAGGTTCAACTCTTGGGCCTCCACAATGTTTAACAGGTCTCACCTCTTGGGCCTCCACATAATTTTTAACAGGTCTCACCTCTTGGGCCTCCACATAATTTTTAAGAGGTCTCACCTCTTGGGCCTGCACAAAATGTTTAAGAGGTCTCACCTCTTGGGCCTCCACATATTTTTAAGAGGTCTCCCCTCTTGGGCCTCCACATAATTTTTAAGAGGTGTCAACTCTTGGGCCTCCACAAAATGTTTAACAGGTCTCACCTCTTGGGCCTCCACATAATTTTTAACAGGTCTCACCTCTTGGGCCTCCACATAATTTTTAAGAGGTCTCACCTCTTGGGCCTGCACAAATGTTTAAGAGGTCTCACCTCTTGGGCCTCCACATAATTTTTAAGAGGTCTCCCCTCTTGGGCCTCCACATAATTTTTAATACGTCTCACCTCTTGGGCCTCCACAAAATGTTTAACAGGTCTCACCTCTTGGGCCTCCACATAATTTTTAATACGTCTCACCTCTTGGGCCTCCACAAAATGTTTAACAGGTCTCACCTCTTGGGCCTCCACATAATTTTTAACGGGTCTCCCCTCTTGGGCCTCCACATAATTTTTAATACGTCTCACCTCTTGGGCCTCCACAAAATCTTTAACAGGTCTCCCCTCTTGGGCCTCCACATAATTTTTAATACGTCTCACCTCTTGGGCCTCCACAAAATCTTTAACAGGTCTCACCTCTTGGGCCTCCACATAATTTTTAAGAGGTCTCACCTCTTGGGCCTCCACAAAATGTTTAAGAGGTCTCACCTCTTGGGCCTCCACAAATGTTTAAGAGGTCTCACCTCTTGGGCCTCCACATAATTTTTAAGAGGTCTCACCTCTTGGGCCTCCACATAATTTTTAAGAGGTGTCACCTCTTGGGCCTCCACATAATTTTTAACGGGTCTCCCCTCTTGGGCCTCCACATAATTTTTAAGAGGTCTCACCTCTTGGGCCTCCACAAAATCTTTAACAGGTCTCACCTCTTGGGCCTCCACATAATTTTTAAGAGGTCTCACCTCTTGGGCCTCCACAAAATGTTTAAGAGGTCTCACCTCTTGGGCCTCCACATAATTTTTAAGAGGTCTCACCTCTTGGGCCTGCGCAAAATGTTTAAGAGGTCTCACCTCTTGGGCCTCCACATAATTTTTAAGAGGTGTCAACTCTTGGGCCTCCACATAATTTTTAAGAGGTCTCACCTCTTGGGCCTCCACATAATTTTTAAGAGGTGTCACCTCTTGGGCCGCCACAAAATTTTCCATGAGCCTCTGGCCAGCCCACGGCCTCTTCCTTCCTTTTGCGGTCCTACGCATCCCTCAACATCCCCACTGCTTTACCTGCTAGACATGACACTGGGCCAGGTCGGGTCACTGATATCTCTAGCGCCAACAATTTGGGCATTTTAAGGCTTCTGCATGTGTTTGAGTTGTTTTTACATTTTAAAGAAGACATGTCTGACCACATCTCACACACACACACAATGACAATTAGGGGTGGGGTCTATTTGCTTTCCCCCTTGCCTATGCCATCTGTGGTTGTCATAGGCAACGTGATTTTAAGGGGTGCAGAATTTCATCTTTTTTTTTGTCTAGTTTGGCTTGGGGTCCATGGCAATGTAGAGGAAAGAAGGTTTCCTTGTATGGTCTCACTTTACAGAGAGGTTAGATTGTGTTTGGAGTGTATTGTTGAGAGGCTGTGATAGTGGCGTAATAGTGCGACTTGGGCGCGTTATATGCACCCAGACATGCTTCCCCTGCTGTCCCAGTTGCATTCCAGCAGTGTTGGCATCCTTTTCTGAGGTTCCAGGGTGGACTTGGTGACCTCCAAGTGGTCGAATTGAGATTTCCAAGTGGCGAGCATTTTTTCCCCATAGACTTTAATGGGATTCGATATCCGGTCGAATAGTCGAATTTCGCAGTCTATTCGAATCGAATTTCGAACTTTCGAATATTTCACTACTCGCTCATCTCTAATGATTACCAATCATCTCAGTGGGGATGTGGAGCCAGAAAGAATTGGGTCCTTCTGCACACTGGTGAGAGTGGCAAACTATATGCTAGCTAAGCTTACATAATGAAAGGAGTATCCTTACCATCAAGCAATCTGATGATTACTGCATAGCCATGTTTTTAGATCTTTACTATCAATTCAAAATGGGGATATGTTTTCCTGTTGCTGAAAATTGCTTCATTAGTCGGATACACTATGTTCGCAGCTTGTTGCATCTTTCAGTGAGCAGACGCCTGCTGTCTGTGTGTCTGACCAGGATGCCCCTCTCTCCCTGCAGAGTCACCTACCTCCCATAAGCAGCAGAAGCAGCAGCCAGTTCAGTATCATCAACATGATGGATAATATTATTTATGTGTCATGCCAGGCTGATGCATATCAGCGAATGGAAATGTACCGTCTTAACACTGAGGTTCAGTCCTACCTGGACTCTGGCCTTTCTCCAGTGCATATCGCATTCCCTGACCCCATGGACTTATGGGCAGACAGATTG
The DNA here is from genome assembly GCA_900303285.1 of Rhinella marina. NCBI lineage: Eukaryota > Metazoa > Chordata > Amphibia > Anura > Bufonidae > Rhinella > Rhinella marina. The sequence goes on from ONZH01001727.1 coordinate 6,630, forward strand.
GAACAGTGGTTGGAACTGGCCTAGTGTGCTCTATCTGTACTGTCTTGTTCCAACACCAGTGTCATCTCAGCTCGGTAGGTGTTGTCGTCACATTTAGACAGACAAAATTGTCCTCCACCAGTGTACAAAACATTGCTTTTGTCAAAATGAACAAGGCTTGGATCTGTCAAATTTTCACACACCTCTGTCCAAATCCAATAAATAGATCTGCCATTGCTGTCAGCATCCTTTCATGCCACTGCCACTGTCTGCCTGCCTACCATCATGTTTCGTACTCTATGGCTGCTGCAGTCATTGCTGCAGCTGCTACTTCCTGCTGTTAATCTCCCTACTGCCACTTCCGAAACCACTACTGCAATTACCATTACTGCTACACAGACGATACTATTATTACTACCCCAAAACAGCAACACACATCTAATGCCTTGTCTGTTCCATGCTGTACTGCTGCCACTATTGCTTCTACTACACACCTTACTCTTTCTTCATCCACACTGTACTTCTTCTGCCCCCAATTAAAAGGAAAACATTTTGGAGGCTTGTTCACAACAAGCCACTCTTTATTCTGACAATTAACTTTTGCACATGTATACATGTGGGCAGGCATTCTGCCCCCATCAAGGCATGATCTTTGGATGTTTGTGCAGAACAAGCCACTGTTTCTTATGACATTAACATGTGTGTACAAATAGGGGCAGGGTTCTTCTCCCGTCAAGGTATCATTTTTGGTCACAACAAACCACCGTTTTTTTCCCAAAACACTGTATGTGTTTAAACACCATCTTCCTCCAATAAAGGACAATCTTTTGATGGTTTCAAATATGAAATTGATAATTACACTTACCGGTAATTGGATTTTCCAGAACCCATGACAGCACCATAGAGAGAGATGGATCCGCCCCCACAACTGGACCAGAAGCCCCAGAGCAATCAAAAAGGGAACACCCAGTTCCTCCCTCAGTGTTGATTCCAGAGTAGATCAGTAGGAGCTGTACAAAATAGAATTCTTATAACCTCATTCATCCTTTTTCTTTTTATTTGAAAAACAGAAAAAATTCTCATCAACCATAAGTACCAGGGAGGGAATAAGAGGGGTGCTGTTATTGGTTCTGGAAAATCCAATGACCGGTAGGTATAATTATCATTTTTCCTTTCACCCATGACAGAACCATAGAGAAATTGAATCTCAGAGATAAAAAAAAACACCCCTAGGGAGGGACGGTGCTTGAAAGGTTTAACTTAAGCTAAGAAGACCCCAAAGGCTAACAAGAGGTCCAAACAAAAAAAGTGGGAACAATAAACACTCCTAACTTGGGAATTTCAACAAAATACCCTAAACCCAGGATAATCTTATAAAATAATTCTTATATGGATTTCTCATCAAGTGTTAACATTAATCATAACAGATTTAACAAAAACATCTTCGAGAAGTATTTATCTCGACTTAGAAAGATCAAAGTGAAGATGATTGCTGAACACTGATTCTTTGGTACAGATTACAGTCATGGCCAAAAGTTTTGAGAATGATACAAATATTAATTTTTACAAAGTCTACTGCTTCAGTTTTTATAATGGCAATTTGCATATACTCCAGAATGTTATAAAGAGTGATCAGCTTAACAGCAATTACTTGCAAAGTCAATATTTGCCCAGAAAATGAACTTTATCCCTCAAAACACATTTCAACATCATTGCAGCCCTGCCTTAAAAGGACCAGCTAACATCGTTTCAGTGATTGCTCCATTAACACAGGTGTGGGTGTTGATAAGGACAGGGCTGGAGATCAATCTGTCATGATTAAGTAAGAATGACACCACTGGACACTTTTAAAGGAGGCTGGTGCTTGGCATCATTGTTTCTCTTCTGTTAACCATGGTTATCTCTAAAGAAACACTTACAGTCATCATTGCACTGCACAAAAATGGCCTAACAGGGAAGAGTATCGCAGCTAGAAAGATTGCACCTCAGTCAACAATCTATCGCATCAAGAACTTCAAGGAGAGAGGTTCCATTGTTGCCAAAAAGGCTCCAGGGCGCCCAAGAAAGACCAGCAAGCACCAGGACCGTCTCTTAAAAGTATTTCAGCTGCGGGATCGGGCTACCAGCAGTGCAGAGCTTGCTCAGGAATGGCAGCAGGCAGGTGTGAGTGCATCTGCACGCACTGTGAGGCGGAGACTCTTGGAGCAAGGCCTGGTCTCAAGGAGGGCAGCAAAGAAGCCACTTCTCTCCAGAAAAAAGATCAGGGACAGACTGATATTCTGCAAAAGGTACAGGGAGTGGACTGCTGAGGACTGGGGGAAAGTCATTTTCTCTGATGAATCCCCTTTTCGATTGTTTGGGACATCTGGAAAACAGCTTATTCGGAGAAGACGAGGTGAGCGCTACCACCAGTCTTGTCTCATGCCAACTGTAAAGCATCCTGAAACCATTCATATGTGGGGTTGCTTCTCAGCCAAGGGAATCGGCTCTCTCACAGTCTTGCCTAAAAAAACAGCCATGAATAAAGAATGGTACCAGAATGTCCTCCGAGAGCAACTTCTCCCAACCGTCCAAGAGCAGTTTGGCGATCAACAATGCCTTTTCCAGCATGATGGAGCACCTTGCCATAAAGCAAAGGGTGATAACTAAATGGCTCAGGGAACAAAACATAGAGATTTTGGGTCCATGGCCTGGAAACTCCCCAGATCTTAATCCCATTGAGAACTTGTGGTCAATCATCAAGAGACGGGTGGACAAACAAAAACCTACAAATTCTGACAAAATGCAAGCATTGATTGTGCAAGAATGGACTGCTATCAGTCAGGATTTGGTCCAGAAGTTGATTGAGAGCATGCCAGGGAGAATTGCAGAAGTCCTGAAGAAGAAGGGTCAACACTGCAAATATTGACTTGCTGCATTAACTCATTCTAACTGTCAATATAAGCTTTTGTTACTCATAATATGATTGCAATTATATTTCTGTATGTGATAAAAACATCTGACAAACACACATAAAAACCAGAGGGCAGCAGATCATGTGAGAATAGAAGATTTGTGTCATTCTCAAAACTTTTGGCCATGACTGTACATTCCAAGACAGATGCCAGGAGAGGCCCTTCCAAGGTACACCACCTGCACTGTTGAATCTTTACGGAGCACATAACAGGGAACTCACCTGGCACGCTCCCCTCTCAGTGTCTACTGGAGGACCAGAAGAACTTCAGATGCCAAAATCTCCAAATTTTCTTTAAGTCTGGCATCCATGATGGAACCACACAGTGGCATCAATCTGTTATCTGGAAGAGCTCACGGATCTGATGCAAGAGGTTCAAAAAGCCCCCTAGACCCTTCAGACCTCCTAGGGTCCCCACCGCCGGAAACTACCGCATGAAGAACCCCAGCAGACAACCGCCGACTGTCCAGAGACTCCCTGGGAAGATCTAGATTGATGGCAAGTATTTATAGGGTTTTGCTGGTGAGCCATACCTCCTGTACACCATCCAGACTAAATGGACCAGCCCATCTTCTTACTCCCATTTAGGAGCCATATAGGGCTTTACTGGTACGCCATGTGTCCTGTAGGCCGTCCAAACAACATGGTCCAGCCCATATCTTCACTCCTATTTGGGAGTGAAGATGTGGGCTGGACCATGTTGTTTGGACAGCCCATCTTTCTCATTCTCCACTAGGAGCATTATAGGGCTTTGTTGGTGTACTATGCTTATTGTAAATCATTAAACTACAAACTGCAAATCAGTCATAGTCAGAGAACCAGTTCACCATGCAGGTATAGCCATCGAGGTAGACCGCCACCTAGACATGGTGGCCTTTCAGGCACAACTGGTCACATAGACACCCGCGCAGAGCCAGGTACCATCATCCAAAAACTATTGCAAAAACAGTCAGTCATCAAGACACGATGGCACGACCCACCAGCCACGAAGACATGGCAACCGAAGCCGCCAACCATGCATACATGGCCGCAAAAGCCGCCAACCATGCAGACACAGCCCATGCAAAATAAGCAGCTGATCAAACACAGCTGCACTAGATATGCCCAGAAGCAGACAGCTACAATACAAAGCTGGAGGAGCAGTCATCCCAGGCAAGCATAACAAAAAAAACAAATAATCTCCATGGGTACATGAGGCCATGAAAATAGTCATCCTGTAACAAAGACTTTTCTTTTTTTTTCTTTTTTTTTTTTCAAATACCACAGGGTCAAGGCAGTGAGCCAGAAAAGACCCAGCCCAGGCTCCCAGGCAGCAATGATTATTTTTAGGCATGGAATCACTGGGGTAACCAGCCAGCCAGGGATATACTCAAAGGCAGTCAGCCAGAAAAGACAGGCAGCTGGCCCCACAGACACAGACCCAAAGACAGCCAGCCGAGCAGGCACAGACTCAGAAGCATTCAGCTGATCAGGCACGGGCGAAAAAGTGTTCAACCAACCAGGCATACAAACACAGGCTTTTAACAAAGCAGGTATAGATAAAGACATTTAGCTAAACAAGCATAGATGCACAGGTGGACAACCAACCAAGCACAGGCATAGATGCAAAAATGTTCAGCCAGACAGGCATAGCCGCACAGGCATACAGCCAAGCATGCACAGGCCCACAGGAGTTCAGCTAGACAGGCATCAGATTCAGTAAAACCAACATAAGATGAAAGGCATTCAGCCAAGAGGCCAACAATCAGGCCCTGAAGCCAAGAGGCAGACTACCAGGCCCTGAAGCCAAGAGGCAGACTACCAGGCCCTGAAGCCAAGAGGCACACTACCAGGCCCTGAAGCTAAGAGGCAGACTACCAGGTCCTGAAGCCTTGAGGCAGCAAACCAGGCTCTGAAACCATTAGGGCCGTCAACCAAGCCCTGAAGCCAAGAGGCAGACTACCAGGCCCTGAAGCCAAGAGGCAGACTACCAGGCCCTGAAGCCATGAGGCAGCCAACCTGGCCCTGAAGCCATGACGCCGTCAACTAAGCCCTGAAGCCATGAGGCAGTCAACCAGGCCCTGAAGCCATGAGGCAGTCAACCAGGCCCTGAAGCCATGAGGCAGTCAACCAGGCCCTGAAGCCAGGAGGCATTCAACCAAGCTCTGAAGCCAGGAGGCAGTGAACCAGCCCATGAAGCCATACAAATATTCAACCCTATCAATCATGCTGAAGACACCAAGCAGAGTCATACCAACCACACAACAGAAATATTCACTGTAGTTTAATCCATAAGGTGTTCCTTGTTTCACAGCCCTGGAGGCTGCATGTTCCAGGCTCCTATGTCTGGAAGACAGGAATCCACACACTGAGGGAGGAAGTGTATGTTCCCTTTTTGATTGCTCTCGGGCTTCCTGTCCAGTTGTTGGGGTGGATCCATGTCTCTCTATCGTGCTGTCATGGATGAAGGGAAAAAAGGATAACATGCTGTTTGTTAGCACCATAAACCATGAATTTATCCATGACTAGATATGCTAGGGTCACCCTGACATTATTTGCTATTACTGCTATTGCATTCAAGAGCTTAAAGGGGGAGGGGGAGCAAAAATTAATTAAAAAAAATAAATAAAGAGATAGTGAATAAAAGATCTCAGTCCTAGGAGCCCTCAAGTGTCATATACCAATGTTCAGGTAAGTTGAAGCATATTTGATTTGTGTAGAATCAATTTGGAACAAATCACATTTTTTGAAAAATGTGATGAATCAGACACGTAACATATTAAGAAATTTGCTCATCTCTAGTGCCTACTTAAGTAACCAAGGTGTTTTTTAATTTTTGGAATTGCTTAATAATGGTGGCTAGCTCTCCTCTGGGGATTAGGAGTTAGCAAAAAAAAAATGGTAATTAATATTCTAAATATAGAAGCTGATAAATATGATAAATGTCAAAAAATAAAAGTTAAAATTTTGTGAAAACTGAGAAGTCTGGATCTATTCTCTAGGCTTAGCTAAACTTAACTGTTCTATTCAGTGCTTTGACTGAAGGTCCGTCCACCACTTCCTTCTTTGCAGCATTAACATTAGACAATGGCATTAGCATCATCCTAAGATGACATAGGGTGAGAATTCAGATCTGTAGACCTTTGGCCCTTTGGACAATAAATCACTACAGAAGAACATTTGAGGTATTGGGTAGGTGATGGGCTTCTTGTGTAGGGCTGGTATCTTTTGCGCCTTGGCCTATTTCTATTGATAAATGAATTATTTCTCTGCATTTGAAATTGCAGATCTGATGTGGTATCCACCAAGAATACGGCCATCTTGGAATACACTGGGTGAATGGCGTTGTCATGCTGTTTTGGTGAACCTCAGATGAAAACCAGGCAAATCAAGTCACACATTGTATTCTTTTGGCTCTCAAGTTGATTTCCTCATTTCTGGTCATCTACAAAATGATCATGAGAACAAAAATGTCAACTTAGTAATTTCTAAGACGGGTGAAAAGAAGAAGCAAGATGCAAAACATTTCTCAATAAATAATAATCTTTTGTCCAATCACTGGAATCAGGAAGTCAGATATGACACATTGGTGATCGGTCAGAGTTCCTTGTAAAATAGATATAAGAAGGGTTTGGTAAACAGTCCTGACCATCTACCAGCAGCTTCATCCATACACAGTGAAACCGTCTTATAGAAGACAAGATGTTACCCGTCCTTCTGCTTTTGGTAACTCTACATAACTTGGTGGCAGCTCAAACCATCATATCAGTTCCAAATGGAGAAACATGGGGAGGCTGGGGCCCTATGGAGGTTTGTGATGAAGGAATGGAGGCGCGAGGATTCCAGATTAAAGTGAGTAATTTATAGAAAACCGGATATTATACTTATTTAGATAGGATGTATAGACAGGGACTGGGGTAGATGTATAGACAGGGACTGGGGTAGATGAATAGACAGGGACTGGGGTAGATGTAAAGTCAGGGACTGGGGTAGATGAATAGACAGGGACTGGGGTAGATGTATAGACAGGGACTGGGGTAGATGTATAGACAAGGACTGGGATAGATGTACAGATGGAGAGTATGATGGATTAAAAGAAGGGACTGGTTATTACATATTGACAAGGAAGAGTACGAATTTATAGACAGGGACAAGGAATAAGGTATAGATAGAGAGGAGAACGGATGTATAGAATGGGACTAGGGTGGATGTGAAGTATAGATAGGAACTGGGAATCATGTATGGACAGGGCATAGGGTGGATATATAGACAAGGAATGGGAATGATGTCCAGTATAGACAGGGACTTGGATGGATATAGAAATAGGGACTGGAAATGATGTATAGAAAGGGACTATGGCGGGTGTATAGTCAAGACTGGAAATTATGTATAGCCAGGATCTAGTAAGGTTGTATAGACAGGGACTGGGAATCATGTATAGACAGGGTATAGGGTGGATGTATAGACAAGGACTGGGAGTGATGAATAGACAGGGACTAGGACAGATGTATATACAGGGACATAGGGTGGATGTGCAGTATAGATAGGAACTGGGAATCATGTATAAACAGGGTATAGGGTAGATGTATAGACAGGGACTGGGAATGATGTATAGAAATGTACTGAGAATGATGTAGATGCAAGGGCTAGGATGCAGGGGTGTAGCTAAAGGCTCATGGTCCCTAGTGCAAGAGTTCAGCTTGGGCCCCCCTTCCCTCAGTGCCTTGTGGCCAAGGGAGCACAAAGCCTTCATGCTGCCTGAGGCAAAGATTGAAACGGCACCCCCCCCCCATGCCAAATTCTTGACGTAACCCCTTCCCTCCAGTCAGAGATGTAACTTGACCAGCATACACTTTCTATAATACCGGTGTCTTCTTATTCGGCACAAGGGTCATTGGGCCCCTTAGGCTCCTGGGCCCAGTAGCGACTGCTACCTCTGCACCCCCTATAGCTACGCCCCTGCTAGGATGTAAACCACAAGGCCTGGGAATGATGTATAAACAGGGACTGGGAATGATGTATAGAAATGTACTGAGAATGATGTATAAACAGGGACTGGGAATGATATAGAGGCAGGGACTAGGACAGATGTATACACAAGGACTGGGAATAATATAGAGGCAGGGACTAGGACAAATGTATACACAAGGACTGGGAATAATATAGAGGCAGGGACTAGGACAGATGTATGCACAAGGACTGGGAATGATATAGAGGCAGGGACTAGGACAGATGTATATACAAGGATTGGGAATGATATAGAGGCAGGGACTAGGACAGATGTATACACAAGGATTGGGAATGATGTAGAGGCAGGGACTAGGACAGATGCATACACAAGGACTGGAATAATATAGAGGCAGGACTGAGGACAGATGTATACACAAGGACTGGGAATAATATAGAGGCAGGATAGACAGTGTATACACAAGGACTGGGAATAATATAGAGGCAGGGCTAGGACAGATGTATACACAAGGACTGGGAATGATTAGAGGCAGGGACTAGGACAGATGTATACAAGGACTGGGAATGATGTATAGGACAGATGTATACACAAGGACTGGGAATGATGTAGAGGCAGGGACTAGGACAGATGTATACACAAGGACTGGGAATGATATAGAGGCAGGGACTAGGACAGATGTATATACAAGGATTGGATGATATAGAGCAGGGACTAGGAGATGTATACACAAGGATGGGATGATATAGAGGCAGGGACTAGGACAGATGTATACACAAGGACTGGGAATGATGTAGAGGCAGGGACTAGGACAGATGCATACACAAGGACTGGGATAATATAGAGGCAGGGACTAGGACAGATGTTATACACTGGATTAATACAAGGGCACAAGGACGATGATTAGGCTCCTGGGCCCAATAGACAACCTCTGCCAGCCCCTGCTAGGATGTACAGGCCTGGGAAGATGTATAAACAAGGGACTGGGAATGATGTATAGAAACTAGAGAATGATGTATAAAAGGAGGGAATGATATAGACAGGACTAGGACAGATGTATACACAAGGACTGGGAATAATAATAGACTGTAGAGGCAGGGACTAGGACAGATGTATGCACAAGGACTGGGAATGATATAGAGGCAGGACTAGGACAGATGTATATACAAGGACTTGGGAATGATATAGAGGCAGGGACTAGGACAGATGTATACACAAGGACTGGGAATAATTAGAGGCAGGGATAGGACAGATGTTAACAAGGACTGGGAATAATATAGAGGCAGGGACTAGGACAGATGTATACACAAGGACGGGAATGAATATGAAGGCACTAGGACAGATGTATACACAAGGACTGGGAAATTATTAGAGGCAGGGACTAGGACAGATGTATTTACACAAGGACTGGGAATGATATAGAGACCAGGACTAGGACAGATGTATACACAAGGACTGGGAATGATGTAGAGGCAGGGACATGGACAGATGTCATACACAAGGACTGGAATAATATAGAGGCAGGGACTAGGACAGATGTATACACAAGGACTGGGAATGATATAGAGACAGGGACTAGGACAGATGTATACACAAGGACTGGGATGAATAGAGGCAGGGACTAGGACAGATGTATACACAAGGACTGGGAATGATTATGAGCAGGGACTAGGACAGTGTATACACAAGGACTGGAATGATGAGAGCAGGGACTAGGACAGATGTATACACAAGGGACTGGGAATGATATAGAGGCAGGGACTAGGACAGATGTATACACAAGGACTGGGAATGATATAGAGGCAGGGACTAGGACAGATGTATACACAAGGACTGGAATGATGTAGAGGCAGGGACTAGGACAAATGTATACACAAGGACTGGGATGATATAGAGGCAGGGACTAGGACAGATGTATACACAAGGACTGGAATGATATAGAGGCAGGACTAGGACAGAATGTATACACAAGGACTGGGAATGATATAGAGGCAGGGACAGATGTATACACAAGACTGGAATGATGTAGAGGCAGGGAGGACTGGGAATATATAGAGGCAGGGACTAGGACAGATGTATACACAAGGACTGGGAATTTAGAGGAGGACTAGGACAGATGTATACACAAGGACTGGGAATGATATAGAGGCAGGGACTTAGGACAGATGTATACACAAGGACTGGGAATGATATAGAGGCAGGGGACTAGGACAGATGTATACCACAAGGACTGGGAATGATGTAGAGGCAGGGACTAGGACAGATGTATACACAAGGACTGGGAATGATTATAGAGGCAGGGACTAGGACAGATGTATACACAAGGACTGGAATGATATAGAGGCAGGGACTAGGACAGATGTATACACAAGGACTGGGAATGATGTAGAGGCAGGGACTAGGACAGATGTATACACAATGGACTGGGAATAATATAGAGGCAGGGACTAGGACAGATGTATACACAAGGACTGGGAATGATATAGAGGCAGGGACTAGGACAGATGTATGCACAAGGACTGGGAATGATATAGAGGCAGGACTTAGACGATGTATACACAAGGACTGGGAATGATATAGAGGCAGGGACTAGGACAGATGTATACACAAGGACTGGGAATGGGAGGGGGGAAGGGACTAGGACAGATGTATACACAAGGACTGGGAATGATATAGAGGCAGGGACTAGGACAGATGTATACACAAGGACTGGGAATGATGTAGAGGCAGGGACTAGGACAGATGTATACACAAGGACTGGGAAATGATATAGAGGCAGGGACTAGGACAGATGTATACACAAGGACTGGGAATGATATATAGAGCAGGACTAGGACAGAATGTATACACAAGGACTGGGAATATTATAGAGGCAGGGACTAGGACAGATGTATACACAAGGACTGGGAATATATAGAGGGACTAGGGCAGGACTGGACTAGGACAGATGTATACACAAGGACTGGGAATGATGTAGAGGCAGGGGACTAGGACAGATGTATACACAAGGACTGGGAATGATATAGAGGCAGGGACTAGGACAGATGTATACACAAGGACTGGGAATGATGTAAGGCAGGGACTAGGACAGATGTATACACAAGGACTGGGAATGATGTAGAGGCAGGGACTAGGACAGATGTATAACAAGGACTGGGAATGATATAGAGGCAGGGACTAGGACATGTATACACAAGGACTGGGAATAATAGAGGCAGGACTAGGACAGATGTATACACAAGGACTGGGAATGATATAGAGGCTGGGACTAGGACAGATGTATACACAAGGACTGGGAATGATATAGAGGCAGGGACTAGGACAGATGTATACACAAGGACTGGGAATGATATAGAGGCAGGGACTAGGACAGATGTATACACAAGGACTGGGAATGATATAGAGGCAGGGACTAGGACAGATGTATACACAAGGACTGGGAATGATATAGAGGCAGGGACTAGGACAGATGTATACACAAGGACTGGGAATGATGTAGAGGCAGGGACTAGGACAAATGTATACACAAGGATGGGAATGATATAGAGGCAGGGACTAGGGGACAGATGTATACACAAGGACTGGGAATGATATAGAGGCAGGGACTAGGACAGATGTATTACACAAGGACTGGAATGATATAAGGCAGGGACTAGGAAATGTATACACAAGGACTGGGAATGATGTAGAGCAGGGACTAGGACAGATGTTACACAAGGACTGGAATGATATAGAGGCAGGGACTAGGACAGATGTATACACAAGGACTTTGAATGATATAGAGGCAGGGACTAGGACAGATGTATACACAAGGATGGGAATGATGTAGAGGCAGGGACTAGGACAGATGTATACACAGAGGACTGGGAATATATAGAGGCAGGGACTAGGACAGATGTATACACGAGGACTGGGAATGATATAGAGGCAGGGATAGGACAGATGTATACACAAGGACTGGGAATGATATAGAGGCAGGGACTAGGACAGATGTATACACAAGGACTGGGAATGATGTAGAGGCAGGGACTAGGACAGATGCATACACAAGGACTGGGAATAATATAGAGGCAGGGACTAGGACAGATGTATATACAAGGACTGGGAATGATGTAGAGGCAGGGACTAGGACAGATGTATACACAAGGACTGGGAATGATGTAGAGGCAGGGACTAGGACAGATGTATACACAAGGACTGGGAATAATATAGAAGCAGGGACTAGGACAGATGTATACACAAGGACTGGGAATGATATAGAGGCAGGGACTAGGACAAATGTATACACAAGGACTGGGAATGATGTAGAGGCAGCGACTAGGACAGATGTATACACAAGGACTGGGAATGATATAGAGGCAGGGACTAGGACAGATGTATACACAAGGACTGGGAATGATGTAGAGGCAGGGACTAGGACAAATGTATACACAAGGACTGGGAATGATATAGAGGCAGGGACTAGGACAGATGTATACACAAGGACTGGGAATGATATAGAGGCAGGGACTAGGACAGATGTATACACAAGGACTGGGAATGATATAGAGGCAGGGACTAGGACAGATATATACACAAGGACTTTGAATGATATAGAGGCAGGGACTAGGACAGATGTATACACAAGGACTGGGAATGATGTAGAGGCAGGGACTAGGACAGATGTATATACAAGGACTGGGAATTATATAGAGGCAGGGACTAGGACAAATGTATACACAAGGACTGGGAATGATGTAGAGGCAGGGACTAGGACAGATGCATACACAAGGACTGGGAATAATATAGAGGCAGGGACTAGGACAGATGTATACACAAGGACTGGGAATGATATAGAGGCAGGGACTAGGACAGATGTATACACAAGGACTGGGAATGATATAGAGGCAGGACTAGGACAAATGTATACACAAGGACTGGGAATGATGTAGAGGCAGGGACTAGGACAGATGTATACACAAGGACTGGGAATGATGTAGAGGCAGGGACTAGGACAGATGTATGCACAAGGACTGGGAATGATATAGAGACAGGGACTAGGACAGATGTATACACAAGGACTGGGAATTATATAGAGGCAGGGACTAGGACAAATGTATACACAAGGACTGGGAATGATGTAGAGGCAGGGACTAGGACAGATGTATACACAAGGACTGGGAATGATATAGAGACAGGGACTAGGACAGATGTATACACAAGGACTGGGAATGATATAGAGGCAGGGACTAGGACAGATGTATACACAAGGACTGGGAATGATATAGAGGCAGGGACTAGGACAGATGTATACACAAGGACTGGGAATGATATAGAGACAGGGACTAGGACAAATGTATACACAAGGACTGGGAATGATATAGAGGCAGGGACTAGGACAGATGTATACACAAGGACTGGGAATGATATAGAGGCAGGGACTAGGACAGATGTATACACAAGGACTGGGAATGATATAGAGGCAGGGACTAGGACAGATATATACACAAGGACTTTGAATGATATAGAGGCAGGGACTAGGACAGATGTATACACAAGGACTGGGAATGATGTAGAGGCAGGGACTAGGACAGATGTATACACAAGGACTGGGAATAATATAGAGGCAGGGACTAGGACAAATGTATACACAAGGACTGGGAATGATGTAGAGGCAGGGACTAGGACAGATGTATACACAAGGACTGGGAATAATATAGAGGCAGGGACTAGGACAGATGTATACACAAGGACTGGGAATGATATAGAGGCAGGGACTAGGACAGATGTATACACAAGGACTGGGAATGATGTAGAGGCAGGGACTAGGACAGATGTATACACAAGGACTGGGAATGATGTAGAGGCAGGGACTAGGACAGATGTATACACAAGGACTGGGAATGATATAGAGACAGGGACTAGGACAGATGTATACACAAGGACTGGGAATGATATAGAGGCAGGGACTAGGACAGATGTATACACAAGGACTGGGAATGATAGGAATATAGAGGCAGGACTAGGACAGATGTATACACAAGGACTGGGAATGATGTAGAGGCAGGGACTAGGACAGATGTATACACAAGGACTGGGAATGATATAGAGACAGGGACTAGGACAGATGTATACACAAGGACTGGGAATGATATAGAGGCAGGGACTAGGACAGATGTATACACAAGGACTGGGAATGATGTCTAGAAAGGGACTGTAGTGGATGTATAGACAGGGGATGGGACTGATGATAGACAGAAACTAGGATGAATGTATAGACAGGGACAGATGTTACAATGGATGTGAGAACATTGGGTGTAGGTGATGTACCATGTGTTATATTCAAGCTATACAAGACATAGTCTTACTTTTAGGTGCATCGTCGACGATTTCTAGATGACACGGCTCTGAACGGGCTTGCACTCTATTGCACAAAACCTTCATCCACTGAGGTGTTGAAGATCATTCGCTCTACAGTAGGAGCGTAAGTACTATTACATTTATCATTCAGTCATGAACATGTCCTTTAAGAGTCATTCTGCAATAACTTCTCTCCACGATCATACTGGGACCCAATAATCCTACGGCCTCGATGTCCATAAATGAATAGGTGCTCAATGTGGAGTCATCCTGAGACAGCAGACCAATAAGTTCTATAGGAGACCAACGAACAGTGGACAGCAGTGTCTATATGAGGAGTCTATTGTAATTTATATTTGGACAACCCCTTTCCATATGGTCTATTAGTATATATGAATGTAAAGATTGGCTTTGGGGTGGGGGTGGGGGGGGGATTAGCCAAAGATGAAAAGTGCAAATATGTTTCTGGAGGAACTCTTTAATCTATAAATCATAGAGATCCAGGTTTAGGTGGAGCACTGTTCAGAATTTTTGTGAGATCCTCACCAGCAGTTTGCTATACTGGTATCTTCTTATTAGTTAGAATGACCTCTGAGCTCCTCAGGCACCAGGCCCAGGTCAACTGCTACGTGCATAGTATTTTTTAGCGGTGATATTCAGAATGTACATGTGTGCAATAGCTATTGTATGTATAATAGATTGTATATTTGCCTCCTCCATAGATTTGGCTCCTGGGGACCTGCTTTTTCATGTAATTCAGGATAGCTCGAATATTTCAGCCTGAGAGTTGAACCTAGATTCTCGGGGGACAACACAGCTGCCAACAACATCAAGTTTACGTGCTCTAATGGCTCTGCCTTAGAGGGAAATGGTCTGTCCTGGGGAAATTATGGACCATGGAGCCCTAAATGTGCAAAAGGAGTACGTGGCATCCAAACCAGAGTGCAGGAAAGACGAGGATTTTGGACGGATGATGTCGCTCTCACTGATGTTAAGTTTTTGTGTCGTGACAAATGAAAAGCTAATAACTAAACCTCAAATCATTTATAAAATGAAATACTATTTGGGGATCACTTTACTTCTTTCAGTATATAATATTTTAGTAAATCCTCTTCATGGGTAGGACAGATGGAGGTGGTTAGTGGTCATATTTGGTGATGGTTGATGATGGTGTTGGGTACTGGTGGGTCAGTTGGTGTTGGGGGATGTTGGATAGTGGGTGGTGTTGGATGGTGGTGATATGTGAAGGTGGATTGGGGTGGATGGTTTTGGTTGATGATGTGTCATGGTTGGTAATGGTAAGTCATGGTAGGTGTTGTTGGGCGATAGGTTGTGATTAGTGATGAGCGAAGTAATAAAAATTTGATTCGGCTGCTTCGACAAATTTTACAAAAAAATCAACTTTGTGACGAATTACTTTGCAACAAAGCAGATTTCTTTGTAAGTAGTGGGTACAATCACAGGGAGCGGTGATTGTGCCGCCCCCGTCATTGCACCCCTCAGATGCCACATTCATAAATGATTGTGGCATCGGATATAAATGAGAGAGTGCAATATTTTAAAAAAATAATATTTAAAAAAATAATACTTACCTGATCTATTTGCTCATGAAGCATTAAGGTCTGGCGTGAAATCTCGCGCGGCCCAAGACGACATCATCACGTCTGGTGGGATGGTGACATCACATGTCAATGCGCACGGGAATTCAGCCAAGATCTTCAAGGAAAATAGCGACAACCGTCCCATCATGAGCAAATAGTTCAGGTATAATTTTTTGTTTTTTACACTATTTCAGTTTAAATCGATTCGCTACTGCGAAGCACGAGAAAATTCGGCTTCGCGGCAAATCAAATTTATCCTGAAATTCGTATCAAAGTCCACTTTCTGGACTTCGATTCGCTCATAATAAGTTGTGATGGTAAATAAAAGTGAATGGTGTTGGGTGATGGTGTGCGATGGTTGGCAATGGGGAGTCCCGATAGGTGGTGTTGGGTGATGTGGGTTGTAGGTAAAGGTGGCTGGTGGTGGGTTGGGTTGTGTGATGGTGCGGAAGTGTTGGCATTGGTAAGTCGTGGTAAATGGTGTTAAGCTGAAGAAGGATTTGGCACCTCCATGGTCTATCTGATGATTTGTAAATAGAGATGAGCGAGTAGTGAAATATTCGAAAGTTCAAAACTCGATTCGAATAGACCGCGATATTCGACTATTCGACCGAATATCGAATCCCATTAAAGTCTATGGGGAAAAAATGCTCGCCACTTGGAAATCTCAATTCGACCACTTGGAGGTCACCAAGTCCACCCTGAAACCTCAGAAAAGGATGCCAACACTGCTGGAATGCAACTGGGACAGCAGGGGAAGCATGTCTGGGTGCATATAACGCGCCCAAGTTGCACTATTACGCCACTATCACAGCCTCTCAACAATACACTCCAAAGACAATATAACCTCTCTGTAAAGTGAGACCATACAAGGAAACCTTCTTTCCTCTACATTGCCATGGACCCCAAGCCAAACTAGACAAAAAAGAAGATAAAATTCTGCACCCCTTAAAATCACGTTGCCTATGACAACCACAGATGGCATAGGCAAGGGGGAAAGCAATCAAGCCATCACTATTTTTCCCTCTGTGCCATCCCTGCCTTGCCCAGGCACATGTCCCAAAACATCATCCACGCCCGAGTAACACGGTTACTGCAAAAGGCCATTTGACCACCAACACTTTGGTTTGAGGCCGGGGATGCTACATCTCCCTGACAGCACACTGGGTGACTGTTGTGGAGGCGGGGACGGGCAAACCTGCTACCCCCACCCAAGTTTGGGGCCTTGGTTCTGTCTGGATTTCCGCAACCCTTACAGACAGCTCGGCAAACCCCTCCTTCTCCTTCTAGATTTGTTAAATCTGTCCACCACCCAGTCAAGTCCACAAAGTCCAGTCTCGTCGATAGCCTGCAGAAACTGCAGGGACCTCACTCTGACCCTCCTTCCTCCCACCCTGCCCAATGTTATCAACCCAGTGTTCCCACCCATGCAAGAATCGCAGGAGCTATCTGAGGATTTTGTTTGTTCTGATGCCCAAACACTGGAGCAAGCTCCATCTCTAGCTGATGGTGGTGTGGAACGGGCACTAAAGTGTAAAATGATTAGGGACGATGATGAGACACAGTTGCCAGCAAGGGAGGCTGTTGGAGCAAAGTGAGGCAGTGTAAGAGGAGGTGGTTGAGTATGACGAAGTCAGTGACCCGACCTGGCCCAGTGTCATGTCTAGCAGGTAAAGCAGTGGGGATGTTGAGGGATGCGTAGGACCGCAAAAGGCAGGAAGAGGCCGTGGGCTGGCCAGAGGCTCATGGAGAAGGCAGGCTAGAGCCCGCAGGGCCACATCTCTTCCCTATAACAGGCCCCCACACAAAGCTCTCCCATCGAGGGCTCTTAGGTCCTTGTTGTGAAAATATTTTAATGAGTGCGCAAAGTTAGCTTGAGGTGAGCCCTCGAAAAAATTATATGGAGGCCCAAGAGGTGAGCCCTCGAAAAAATTAAGTGGAGGCCAAAGAGGTGAGACCTCTTAAAAATTGTATTAAGGCCCAAGAGGTGAGCCATAATAAAAATTGTTTGTAGGCCCAAGAGGTGAGACCTCTTAAAAATTGTTTGTAGGCCCAAGAGGTGAGCCATGAGAAAAATTGTTTGTAGGCCCAAGAGGTGAGACCTCTTAAAAATTATGTGGAGGCCAAAGAGGTGAGACGTCTTAAAAATTGTTTGTAGGCCCAAGAGGTGAGACCTCTTAACAATTGTATTAAGGCCCAAGAGGTGAGCCATAATAAAAATTGTTTGTAGGCCCAAGAGGTGAGACCTCTTAAAAATTGTTTGTAGGCCCAAGAGGTGAGCCATGAGAAAAATTGTTTGTAGGCCCAAGAGGTGAGACCTCTTAAAAATTATGTGGAGGCCAAAGAGGTGAGACCTCTTAAAAATTGTTTGTAGGCCCAAGAGGTGAGCCATGAGAAAAATTGTTTGTAGGCCCAAGAGGTGAGACGTCTTAAAAATTGTTTGTAGGCCCAAGAGGTGAGACCTCTTAACAATTGTATTAAGGCCCAAGAGGTGAGCCATAATAAAAATTGTTTGTAGGCCCAAGAGGTGAGACCTCTTAAAAATTGTTTGTAGGCCCAAGAGGTGAGCCATGAGAAAAATTGTTTGTAGGCCCAAGAGGTGAGACCTCTTAAAAATGATGTGGAGGCCCAAGAGGTGAGACCTCTTAAAAATTGTTTGTAGGCCCAAGAGGTGAGCCATGAGAAAAATTGTTTGTAGGCCCAAGAGGTGAGACCTCTTAAAAATTATGTGGAAGCCCAAGAGGTGAGACCTCTTAAAAATTGTTTGTAGGCCCAAGAGGTGAGCCATAAATATATATATTTTTTTTATTTTACGGAGCAATTCTACGGCGGTTAAGGAGGAGGAGGAGGAGGTGGAGGAGGAAATGGCACTTCATACAGATGGCACTTCACTTTTGGCTGCTTTCCACTGTTGGAGAAGCAAAGTCCGGGTCAATCCACTTGCTGTTCATTTTGATTAGCGTCAGCCTGTCGGCACTGTCGGTTGACAGGCGGCTGCGCTTATCGGTTATAATGCCCCCGGCTGCGCTGAACACCCTTTCTGATAGCACGCTGGCGGCAGGGCAGGCAAGCACCTCCAAGGCGTACAGGGACAGTTCCAGCCACGTGTCCAACTTGGAGACCCAGTAAGTGTAGGACGCCGAGGGATCGGGGAGGACAGGGGTACGGTCTGCCAGGTACTCCCGCAACATCCGCCAATACTTGTCCCTCCTGCTGATAGCGGGCCCCGCAGTGATGGAAGTTGCACGAGGGGGTGCCATGAACGTGTCCCACACCTTGGAGAGTGTTCCCCTGGTGGCTGTGGGCCTGATAGATGTTGTGGGACTCTGGGAGACCCTCTCCTCTCTGCCGCCAACGATGGTGGGTGGGAAAATCTCCATCATGTTCTGCACGAGTTCCCTCTGGTATTCCAGCAATCCATTCGTCCTCTCCTCTACCGGAATAAAAGAGGAGACGTTATCTTTATACCGGGGGTCCAGGAGTGCGAAGACCCAGTACAGTTTGTTCTCCACTATCCGGACAACACGTGTGTCCCGGGAAAAGCAGCCCAGCATGAAGTCAGCCATGTGTGCCAGACTCTGAATAGGCATGACGTCACTGCCCCCACCAGAAGGATCACTTGCCATTTCCTCCTCTTCATCTTCCGCCTCCTCTCCGCCCCATCCGCGCTGAACCAATGGGACGCACACAGCCTGACTGCTACCCTCGCCGCCAGCATCCGCCTCCTCTTCCACAGCCACCTCCACATCGTCCTCCTCCTCCTCATCCTCCTCCTCCTGCAACTGCCACCGAGAAGCAGACAAAAGTGTGGTCTGACTGTGTAGCTCCGTTGCGTCTCCTCCTACCCCCGTCTCCTCTGCGTGCAATGCGTTCTCCCTTATTGCGATGAGCGATTCTTTAAGGACGCATAGGAGCGGGATGGTTACGCTCACTATAGCGTCCTCGCTGCTGACCTTCTTGGTGGACTCCTCAAAGATACGCAGTACATCGCATATGTCTGCCATCCATGGCCACTCGTGGTTGGCAAACTGAGGGAGCTGAGTTGGAGGCACGCGTGGATTCATAATCTGGTACTCCATCAATGCTCTCTGCTGCTCACACACCCTGGCCAACATGGAATAGGTGGAATTCCAGCGAGTCGGCAGGTCGCACAACAGCCGATGTTGAGGCAAATGGAGGCGTTGCTGGAGTTTTTTTAAGCTAGCAGCAGCTACAGTTGACTTCCGAAAGTGAGCGCACAAGCGCCGCACTTTCACCAGTAGCTCTGCCAGGTTGGGGTAAGTCTTTAGAAATTTTTGGACTACCAGATTAAAAACGTGGGCCAGGCATGGTACGTGATTGAGTTCGGCAAGATCCAGAGCCGCCACCAGGTTACGGCCGTTATCGCACACGACCATGCCTGGTCCTAGCTGCAGCGGCGACAGCCACATCTCCGTCTGCTGCAATATGGCGTCCATCAACTCTGGGGCGCTGTGCTTCCTGTGGCACAAGCTGATGAGCTTAAGCACCGCCTGCTGACGTCTCCCCGCGCCAGTGCTGCAACGCTTCCAGCTAGCGACTGAGGGCGATGTTAAGGCAGAGGAGGAGGAGGAGGAAGAGGAGGGGGGTTTATCAGAACCCGTGCTGGCAATCTTGGGCGGGGGTGGTAGGTAGGCCGTCTCTTTTTGCGACCCCGTCCCCGCTTCCACAACATTCACCCAGTGTGCCGTCAAAGAGATGTATCGTCCCTGGCCGCAAGCGCTTGTCCACGAGTCGGTGGTCAAGTGGACCTTTGCGCTGACTGCGTACCTCAGGGCCCGCCTGATGTTACGCGACACGTGCTGATGCAGGGCGGGGACGGCACTCCAGGAAAAGTAGTGGCGGCTGGGGACGGAATAGCGAGGTGCGGCAGCCGCCATCAGGTCGCGGAAGGCCTGCGTCTCCACAAGCCTAAACGGCAACATCTCCAGGGCCAGCAGTTTGGAGATGTGGCAGTTTAAGGCTTGGGCTTGGGGGTGACTCGAGGCGTACTTCCGCCTGCGGTCGAACGCCTGCGAGATGGACAGTTGATGGGACGAGGAGTGTGAAGGTGCAGGCGAAGATGCGGGGAAGGGGAGGCTGAAGGAGAAGGCCCCAAAGTAGCCGAGGCAGATGTGGAGGTGTCCTGGCTGGAGGTCTGGACCGCAGTGGCAGCACACAACAAAGGGGAAGAGGCAGTGGCAGGAAGACCTTGCGCAGGTTGTATTGCGTTTGCTCTCTCCCACTCAGCCCAGTGCTTGACTTCCAAGTGACGCCGCATGCCTGAGGTGGTCAGATTGCTCTTCTCAGAGCCCCTACTCAGTTTTGAGTGGCAGAGTGTGCAAACCGCGCTCAGTTTGTCATCCGCACAAACATTAAAAAATCTCCACACCACAGAAGTACGAGGCCTCGATGGGGGAGCTTCGCGCGACTGCCTGCTGCCGGGAACAGCTTCGGCCCTGCTGGCTGTGGCCTCACTTCTCTTTCTGGACTGTCCTCTGCCTGTGGACATCCCTCTGCCTGTGGACATCCATCTGCCTCTGGACATCCCTCTGCCTCTGGACATCCCTCTGCCTCTGGACATCCCTCTGCCTCTTGCTGCCTTTTTCGGTGCTGCGCAGACCACCACCTCTCCACTGCTTTCCCGGCTGGACATCACCCCTGGCCAAGTGGGGTCGGTCATTTCGTCATCCACCACCTCCTCTTCCACTTCCTCACTCTGCTCCTCCTCCTGCCCACTGGACATTCCAACAGCCTCCCTTGATGGCAACTGCGTCTCATCATCATCATCGCTCATGATAACAGATGCTGGTTCAGGGTCCACATCAGCAGGAGATGGCGAATACTCAAGTGTTTGGGCATCACTACAAACAAATTCCTCTGCTAGCTCCTGGGATTCTTCCGGCACATCTGAAAAAGGACCCGAAAAGAGCTCCTGGGAGGGGTCAATGGTGGGATGACTCTGTTGGCCAGGTGTGGAGGAAGGAGGGTCAGAGTGAGACTGTGTGGATGACTGGCTGGTGGACAACTGTGTGGAAGCGCTATCGGCTATCCATTGCACCACCTGTTCAACCTGCTCAGGCCTCAACAGCGGTGTAACCCGCCCCCTGCTTAACTGTCCCATAAAGGCAGGGATTCTGGATGAGTGGGATCCTGGCTGCCCCTCACCAGCACGCATTGTATCCCCACTGGCTTCAACAAGGCCCCCAACAGCATTTCCGCGCCCCCGTCCTCGTCCACGTCCGATTCCGCTAGCCCTACGCATTTTTTTTTTGTTGGTTACAATATTTTGCCTTCACAGCTGTATACTACCAGTTCAGACGGTGTGTATGAACACCACGTATATACAAGATATTTGCAGGCACGCAGAACGCACAGTACAGGTGCCAAATAAAAGGCCTAGTTTTTTAATATTTCTAGGTACACAGCCGTGTACTAACAGGTCAGACGGTGTGTATTAACACCACGTATATAAAAGATATTTGCAGGCACGCAGAACGCACAGTACAGGTGCCAAATAAAAGGCCTAGTTTTTTAATATTTCTAGGTACACAGCCGTGTACTAACAGGTCAGACGGTGTGTATTAACACCACGTATATAAAATAATTTTGCAAGCACGCAGAACGCTCAGTACAGTAGACAAAGAAAAGGCCTTTTTTTTGTTATATTTCTAGGTACACAGCCGTGTACTAACAGGTCAGACGGTGTGTATTAACACCACGTATATAAAATAATTTTGCAAGCACGCAGAACGCTCAGTACAGTAGACAAAGAAAAGGCCTTTTTTTTGTTATATTTCTAGGTACACAGCCGTGTACTAACAGGTCAGACGGTGGGTATTAACACCACGTATATAAAATAATTTTGCAAGCACGCAGAACGCTCAGTACAGTAGACAAAGAAAAGGCCTTTTTTTTGTTATATTTCTAGGTACACAGCCGTGTACTAACAGGTCAGACGGTGTGTATTAACACCACGTATATAAAATAATTTTGCAAGCACGCAGAACGCACAGTACAGTAGACAAAGAAAAGGCCTTTTTTGTGTTATATTTCTAGGTACACAGCCGTGTACTAACATGTCAGACGGTGTGTATTAACACTACGTATATAAAATAATTTTGCAAGCACGCAGAACGCTCAGTACAGTTGACAAAGAAAAGGCCTTTTTTTTGTTATATTTCTAGGTACACAGCCGTGTACTAACAGGTCAGACGGTGGGTATTAACACCACGTATATAAAATAATTTTGCAAGCACGCAGAACGCTCAGTACAGTTGACAAAGAAAAGGCGTTTTTTTTATATTTCTAGGTACACAGCCGTGTACTAACAGGTCAGACGGTGTGTATTAACACCACGTATATAAAATAATTTTGCAGGTATTTATACCTGGTATACAAAAAGGGTATTGCAGGCACACAGAACCCAGAACACTAGAGCCAAATAAACTGTATTTAAAAAAAAAAAAAGTACACAGCCGTATACTGCCAGAAGATCAGATGGTGCATATACACACTAGGTATATACCAGGGTTTTGCAGCCAAAAAGAACGCAGAACAGTAGTGCCAAATGAACTGTATTTAAAAAAAAAAATAAAATTCACAGCCGTATACTGCCAGATCAGATGGTGCAGATACACACTAGTTATATAACAGGGTTTTGCAGCCAAAAAGAACGCAGAACAGTAGTGCCAAATATAGTTTGGTATGTAGCAGAGCACCTAATACACCACTAATGCCTCTCTCTGTCCCTACTCCAGCAGCTATCCCTGAATACAGCAGCCGTTCTCTGCAGAGTCTATATTGTAGTAAAGCTATCACTGTACTGCACTATAGTAGCCCTGATAAGGGCTTTTAATCACGCTCCTGCCTGTCCAACAGCTAAAACCTATCTCTCCCTTCTCCAGCCTCTGTCCCTGACTAAGTTCACGCAGCATATGCGAACGAGCAGGAAGAGCTGAGTTTTTAATATTCGAGGTCACGTGGTTTTTCCAGCAAATCCATGTAGACGCCGTTTTCGCGCTGCCAGCGTGCTCAGCGTGCCTGTCATACCCCCCCTGCATGGTGATTGGTGGAAAAAGAGCGCCAGGGAAGGTGGGAGGGGAAACGAATTCTAAGTGCGCCATCGCCGTTATACTCGATTGAAATCGAGTATGCCGAATAGCGTAGTATTCGATCGAATACCGGCTCGATCGAACACTACTCGCTCATCTCTATTTGTAAACTTGTGATTTTTGCACTCAAATCTTCTACAGTTTCTTCTTTATTCTGTGCATTGATTTATTCAGATCATGAAATAAACATCTGAACTGGATGGAAAGAGGGCTTTTTTCAGCTTTATAAACTATGTTACTACTAATAGTGAACAGTAAAAAATCCTTCAAATATTATCTGAAGTTCTATCCTCTCATGTCCATGGTAGATTTGGTGGTTCTGTTATTTTTACCCTGGTCTTCTACCACATAAAGCTCACAACACGTCCAGGCAGATACTGAATTTAGACTTTTCAACTGATCATTTTGTAACTAACGATGAGTGACGACTGGCTGATGCCCATTTAAAAAATTTATGCGGATGAACAGGCAGTAATCATACCCAGGATTTGGTGACTGAGGAGGCCCAAAGGCCGTTCTGACACATAAGAAAACATCAGTATTGTAAATGACAGGTAGCAGGTTAGTAGCCTTGTTACAGGGCCCAGGATCTGCAAGATACCCCTCAGGAAGGTCTGCCATTCTTCTTGTCTTGACACAGAAAGGATACTGCATCCTCTTCACTGCACCCTCTTTGCCAACAGTTGTACTGTGAGCATATCATAAATGATACCATAGCCTAGATGTTATTACGTGACGGAGCTGGGGCAGTACCAGGCTGATAGGGAGGAACATCCTAGTGAAGGGGCAGGACAAAAGGGGTGCAGCTGAGAACTGAAGGAAGTCAAACAGTTTTGGTCACATTGTGTGCTGACATCTCAACACAGAAGGGAGCTGGAATCATTTCCTCAAGATGTGAAGAACTAAAGAGGGAAGAATTGATTGCAGACATTGGATTTTTTTTTTTAAAGGTACAAATGTATATTTTACCAAGAGCAGTCATCTGAGATATAAGTTTTCTGACTGAACAGCCCCTATAATCTAATGTGTATGGCCATAAATTTATGTCTCCATTTTCTGAAAGCAATACTTTTTATTTTATTCTGACGATCGTCTTGTCTAGTGGCTTATTTTTATTAGTACTATTTTTGGGTACATAAGATTTTTTCTGCCATTATCGACATAAAATGCTCTACAATGCAAGGCGTTTAGCAGCAACGGATATGATGCAGTGAATAAAATAATACACTACTTATTCAGGAGTCAGCACTGCAGCATTGTGTTAATTGTACTGGGAAAAAGCTGGCAATGAGCCCAGAGAAAGTTCAGGTTTAGAAAAAAATGGCTGATTTTCTGTTCAAATGAGAAAAAAAGAAATGTTCTTGTGAGGTTCTGCAGCTCTGGTTAGCCATCACGTATGATAGTAGTGATATGAGGGACACTTAGTGATATGTGCAGGACATCCTGCGGCCACGAATGTTCCTCTCATGGCAGGGTTTCTAACTGGTAGCAGGACAATTCTCACCCGCATACATCATGGGATTATCACCGATCCAGCATTTACGGGACCAGCTTCAGCAACCTACAAGAGTGCAGGATCTACAGGCCCAGCCATAACATCTGTGGGCCAATATGCCTCTATGGTCAACCGTATCTCATCTTGTATCCAGACTAGAGGCGGCCCAACTGGGTCCTAGAGCCTCTTTTCAGTTGTACTGGTTGTCCTGTAACATTGTAATCACTTCCATATATCATCATGACGGTCACACATAGAAAGTTTCATTCCATTCCAACAACTCCTTCTAGGTGCCATATTCTTTTTCAATGAGTGTACAATCATTTTCAATTCCTTTTACAAAACAAAGTAAGGCAAACAGGGATCTTGTCTAAGGCCGCACAGTCCGGGGGCAGCAGTGAAATAGTGAAATGTAGGGGATGTATTATTCCTGGCCTTGTGGTTATTTGCTTCTCCATAAGGCCTCCTTCAATGACATCTGTTCATGCTCGAGGCCGGTGCATCATACTTGGCTTAAAAATGAGAGGAAAATTAAAAAGAAAAAAAAACAAGAACGTCACCAGTTGAGATAAGAGAATTTCTCAAAAATCTGAATCGGCCAGTTCGCCGAATTTTCTGAAAAAATTTGGTTTGATCCAAATTTATTTGTGGAGAATCGCGTTAAAAACAGCTACTTCCAGGCTGCAGAGAGCCTGTATATTGGTGTAGAACGCTGTGCCTTGCAGTAACACGCATAGGGAGTCTGCTGTGGTAGTAAAACAATACTGTGAGCAAGTACGACACTCAGATAACAGGCGTCACTCTTAGAATCGTTGCACACTTTACGTATTTGGGCAGCCATGGGGCCAAAACTGACCAATAACTCAAGTCTGAACTCAGCCTTACAGGCCAATGTTAGCACCAGCTATAAAGAACCATGCAGAGGCCCATGATTCTACTATAGCGTGAAAGAGCGCACTCCTTTTAAACCGTCATCTGCTGATTCCACATAGATTTCTACAGAAACTGTTCTATTAAACGCTTATACAAGTAGAGTTCACCCTGACTGAGTGGAGAGGGTGTCAGCAGTAAGTTTGTGTTGCCGTCACTTCCTCCGATACCTTAAGAACAATAACCCCAAAAAAACTGGTCCTGTCTGTTGAACATCCGCCTTCACTTGGTCAGCATTTGGTCAGCAATCCATCAGTATTGCTAAAGCAAAAAAAAAAAACAGAAGTGGATCCAAAATAGAGATGACATGTGAATGGAATATTTGCATGTCTTCTGTGTTTTGTACCCACTCCTGCTTTTGGCTACCAAATCATAAGCCAATTCTGATGCAAAATAGGGATCATGTCATAGAGGCCTTACAGGTGGTACATAGACAGGATCCTCTGTGCATCTCATTTGTCCTTCCTTCTGACAGATCAGAAGAAGGGTCAAAAAAATGATGATGTCAGCCAGGCTGAAAGGCAAAATAGTGGCCCAGTCATGAAGTGGGGAGGGTGGCACCAGCATGTGAAGTCCACAGAGTGGCCCAATGACATAGTGGTGAGGTGGAAGCAGCATGAGGAGACCACAGAGTGGCCCAATGACAGAGTGTGGAGGTGGCAGCATCATCATCATCAGGAAGCCACAGAGTTGCACAATGAAAGAGTGGGGAGGTGGGTGACAACAACAGTACCGACGATGACGATAGTGGGTGTAAGAAGGAGCACTTGGCATCAGATGTGTGGCATCAGGTGGGTGACAGCATCAGAATAGTAGCTGAGGCAGGTAGCCAGAAGAAATCACCTCACACGGCGGCTTAACAAAAAACTGCTACACCACCGAGTAGGTGATTTTACCCCAACACTCTGCACTGACTGGCTGCTACTGCCTCCGTAAACCCCTGCACCACTACTTTCTGGCCCGGAAGGCTCCTGCAAAGCAGGTGGTCTACCCTGGGCACGTTTGGCTCCTACCCTGCTGACTCCCGACTACGCTAGCGACTTGCTAGCTCCGCCACTGCCTCCCGGGCTGTCACCCTCTTCTCCTGATGATGATGAAGCTCCTAATTCACCCGGCTCCCAAGTGCGATCGGCTACATCATCATCAAGTACGGTCTGCATGTCACTGATGTCCTCAATGGTCTCTGGTTCAGGAGCCTGACCGCTCGCAACACCAGCTCCCACGTCACTCTCCTCATCACTACTTGCCCACTTGAATGTCTCCTCCACATCTTGGCTGGCCAGTAGCTGCTGACTGTCCTCCAGTAGCTCATCCTCGCTGTATAGTGGAGCTGAGCCCACAGCATACATTACTTCTCTGGCTGAGGGAACAGAAAAGGACAGAGGCAGGTTGAGGACAGGTAAGCGCACAGGGCCTGCTCCCGGTCCATGCCAACTAAGGGTTGTGTCTGATGAACCCACCGATTCTTGGCTGGAGGTGTCTGTTGTCACTTCAGACAAAGTCGAAGACCGAGTCAACCATTCAACAACTGCTGGGTTGCTGGTCAAGACACGACCGCTAACTGCACTGCACAAGAGCAAATAAGATGTAGAAACATTTCCTAGTAATACACCCTGTTAATGGCTGTATCAAACAATACTTGCACCCCAATAACAAGAACGGTTTGCTGAAATTACAGAGCTGTATTATGGCAATTTTGAACCCCAGTCAGTGCAGCAAAGTGTAACAGGATTGTTCCTATTACCCAGGCTGTAAACTCCCCTACTGAACCCTGTTCTCCTTTTATAGTGTGGAATGATTCCTCCCTATCCTTTCCCTACACTTCTAATGCTCAGTCCCTGAACTTTTATCCACAACTTGTCAACCGTCCCTATTCTGATAAGTGCAGGGAGCCACACCAAGCACCCACTGTGAAAACCACAGGGACCTGTTCACACACAACAGAAACAACAACAACAAACACACAGAAAAGAGTAGTCACAATACCAAGCCAAAGGTCAAAACCGCAGAGCAAGAGAGTGGTCCAAGGCAAGCCAAAGTCAAGACCCATAACAAATCCAGATAACACACAGTAATACAGGAGCACAGCAAGGAAAACCTATAACTGGCAAGGGTATATTGACAGCAGGGGTTTATATAGAGCACAGAGTACATGGATCAGCACTTGGTAGGTCCATGACTCAGTGCTCCATCCAGCACACAGGTGAGATCAGCTGATCAGCCCACAGCTAATCTCCTCCAGCACACGCCCGCTGTGGAGAGAAAAGGCACAGCAACAGTTTCTAATGACGCAGTCACATCACCAGGGGCCATGGCCTAGCAGCACGTCTCTCCCGACGCAGCTGCACCAAATATCTCACCGCTGGAGAATGGACAGGCAAGTTTGTAACAGCGCCTGCTAACGTCTCTCCCTGCACTAAGTTCACTGGAGAATGACAAAATCCAAAATGGCTCAGGCTATTTATAGGGTCGTGACATCACAGGGCTGGCTGGCTGCTGATTGGCTGCATCTATGGCATTGTGGGTGATCCCTCCTTCCCAGAGTTCTTTGCTCCATGTCCTAACATATGCAGCAACCATTTTAGGAAAAAATGTGATTCGTTACCACAAAGCATGAGGACATTCGGATTCGGTGCAATCAGATTTTTCCTGAAATTCAGATTGAATTCCACTTCCTCAACTTCGCTTCGCTCAGCTCTAGTTTCTATGTGTGGCAGGTGAGAAGATGAAGTTAGTGATAGAGGGAGGTCCAGGGTTTGGTGAAATATTCCCTGCATCCAGTAGCAGAAGTGGTTGAATGATTTGTAAGGGCTCATGTACAGCCCGCATCACGGATCGCGGGCCCATTCACTTCAGTGGGTCCGCAATCATGGAGATGCGGAGCAGAGGCACGGATTGGAACACCATGGTGGCACTACGGTGTGCTTCCGTGGTGTTGCTGGCCGTGCCTCTGCACCGCAAAAAAGTAGTGCATGCACTACTTTTTTGCGGTGTGGACCATCGAATGCAGATCGCGGACCCCATTCAAATGCGATTCAAATGCGGCGGCCCCACTGTCAGTGGACTGCAAATTGAAGGGGTTCTCTGGGAATTAAGAAAATGAAAATACTTAAACATTACTTTATTATAAGTATATTCTTAAATACCTTTGATTAGTTATAATGGCTAGTATTGTCTGGGGAGCAATAATCAAGGGAAACAAAATGGCCACTGTCCTATTAGTACACACAAAACCTGTTCTAATCACACAGCAGGATAAGTTACTTTACAACAATAAGCTAAAGAGCTGCCTCATCCCCCTCTCTGCTCTGCTTGTCAGGGATTATGATCCTGAATACAGTTTAATATGATATTCAGCTGAATCTCTGTGGGAATGGAGTTTATCAAGAGACATGAAGTACAGAGAGGACGGACAGGACAGACTGTGGTAATGGAGACTGGATACAATGCTGCTGTTCATTATCCACACCTCACCCTTACTCTCATATCTCCTCATCTTCTCCATTCCCACAGAGATTCACCTGTATTCAGGATCATGATTCCTGACAAGCAGAACAGAGAGGAGGATGAGGCAGCACTATGGCTCATTGTGGTAACTTGTCCTGCTGTGTGATTAGGACACGGTTTGTGTGTACTAATAGGACGGCGGCCATTTTATTTCTCCTAATGATTGCTCTCTGGACAAAACAAGCCATTCTAAGTAATGAAAGGTATTTGTGAATATATGTATTATAAATTAATATTTAAGTATTTTCATTTTTTTAATTCCTGGAGAACCCATTTAAGGTCCACAGCACGGGCATTGAACGCACATGTTCGTGTGCATGAGTCCTTAGGGCGTTTTTTATGCTGCACCACGGAGGAAGAGGAGTCAGGGTGATTTATGAGGGTAAAAAGTGTATGTGAACTGAACATGGAGGAGGGAGGGACTGATGGAGAGAAGGGACAGAGGGTGTATGTGGTAGGCAAGTTTGAAGGTAGACGCAAAAATGAGAACCGAAGCACTAAGCTGAGTGAAAGAATACTGTAACGGACCTGAGCTGTGTGTAAATGTCTTTGAGTAGCTCACATAGCATCTCTGTCTCCTGCTGTCTAACTGCCATGATAGACTGCAAAGCGCTTAGGCAATATTGCCCTTAGGCAACAATGGCGCTTTTGGCTCCTGCTGAGCCCAGTGAATGCTTCGCTTTAGACTGTGTCTACATTTATAGGGAGTGTGATCATAGAACTGCCAGACGCTTAGGCAATATGGCGCTTTGACAAAGATAGCACATTTGGCTCGTGCATGACCCCCCCCCCCCCTCCCTCCAAGACATTCATGTGTATTGGAAAGTTTCTGAAGACAATAGACCAATAAAACCAGTTTACAACAGCATTAGATTCTGCCACATAGGATAATGTCTCTGGGGAAAAAAAATAAAAAACTGCTGCAAATTTATGCAATATATATATATATATATATGCTAAAGATTTTTGGCCTCAAATTCACGGCAAAATCTGTATCTCCAGCACAGGTCAATTTCCATGTGGATTCCATGCAGATTTTTTCCCCCTGTGGATGCAGGATCAGAATGGCCTTCCAGAGAACCGGAGGATCCTCCAGTGGGCTAAAACAGGGCTCCTAAAGTCTAGTAGAGGGATGCTCAACCTGCGACCCTACAGCTGTTGTAAAACTACAATTCCCACCATGCCCTGCTGTAAGCTGATACCTGTAGGCTGTCCGGACATTCTGGGAGTTGTAGTTTTGGAACAGCTGGAGGGCCTGGTCTAGAAGAAGACAATTTTATTTGGAGTGGAATAAAATTAGGGATGGACACATAAGTACAAGCTGCTCAGGGGCCTAGTAGAATTGGCGTCCACCACCATCTTATCAAGAAAAACCAATCATCCCAATGCCTCCTCCACTGTAAGTAAATGACTAACTACTGCCGCTACCGGTAGTTTAACCCCTTCAGGCCATTTTTTGTAAATCTGACATGTCTCATTTTATGTGGTGATAACTTTAAAATGCCTTTACTTATCCAGGCCATTCTGAGACTGTTTTCTCGTCACATATTGTACTTAAAGGGGTTGTTCGAGTTATGACAAAAAATATATAGCACTGTAAATCTGATGGGCAGCAATATATAACTAAGTTAAGCAAGTTTTAGGCAAAAAAAATCCATATTTCCTAATTTCCCTGGTTCTCTTCTGGTCTTTGTTTACATGCAATAACAACACTCTCAGCCCCTCCCCCTTCCCCCCCCCTCTCTGCAAAGGGAGTGAATACAAGTGCTGAGTGACATGTCTGCCTGCTGGAATACTCAGCAGCATGTTGTATGTGTAGGACTACAAGTCCCAGCTGTACAATGACACTGCTAATACATACAGGAATTTCTCCCTACCTGTTCTTGTACAATACAATTCCTCTACAGCTCTTGTGCCCAGCATTTGTCTCCTGTCACTGCTGCAGCTACTATTTGTTATAAAGCCTTGAGCCCTCAGTGTGTTCTGGCTGAAGGGGTTAATGTTTTATCTGAAGGAAACCAGGGAGAGCAGATAGCAGGAGCCCGGCAAAGAAAGGGGGCGTGGCCAGTGACGTCTCGTGTACAGACTGTTATCTGAACTCTGAGGCTTGTGAACGAAACATCACAGACCAGGGAGATAAGGTGACATCGCAGGTCATGTGACCCTCAGTCAACTCTGAGAAACCAGCAGCTTTAGAAACACAAAGTATATGGGAAAGTTGTTATACCTGTGTTGAGGTGGACATAAACCTGTCCTTTCTGGAATTCAGTCAGTCATTCCGAATTGTTTTGAACACGGGTGCGCACAATAATTAAGGACAAAACACAGACTTATGATTCCAGTATTAAGTCCTTTGGCCGTGCTTCTGTGGCAAAATCATTACAGCCTCTGGCTTGTTTCTTTATTAACACACGTACTTATTCGATACAAAAAGGAAAGGGGGCGTAAGCATGCAAATAGCAAACAATATCATTCTTGATTGGATAGAAGTTACATTCCATTCTACGTCACTAGCTTGAAAAAGTCATTTTGATAAGAGTACGGGGGCCATCTTGGGTGGAACTGTATTTCCTCTTGCGCTCCAGCGTCTGCTGTAAAGACAGCTGAACGCTGCGCTGGGACACATTGGTGGACGCTGTGGAGGATCGTGGAGGCGAAGGTGTGGTTTTCCGGTGGGAGGCGCTCGTGCCGGGGTCCTGGGCAGGGGGTTGACTAGCAGAGGCAGCAAGTGACACAGGGGAAGGAGCAGTGGTGTGACCCGCAGGAGGTGAACGGCCTTGGTTCCATTGAGTGGGGTGTTTAGCACTCATATGCCTGCGCATGCTGGTGGTGGTTAGGCTAGTAGTGGTGGCACCCCTGCTGATCCTGGTGTGGCACAGGTTGCACACCACAGTCCGTCGGTCATCCTCACTTTCTTTAAAGAACCTCCAGACTTGCGAACATCTAGGCCTCGCCACGGGAGCTTCACTACGTGAAACAGTTGCTGCTGATGCACCAGCTCTGGCCCTTCTTCTCCCTCTGGCCACACCACTGCCTCTTCCAACCTGTTCTGGTGCAGCACTCGCCTCCGCCTCAGAAGCACTGTCTTCACTGGGCTTATCAACCCAGCTTGGGTCAGTCACCTCGTCATCCTCTAATTCCTCAGTCTGCTCCCCCCTTGGACTTCCTGCCCTGACAACAACTTCACCACTGTCTGACAACCGTGTCTCCTCATCGTCCGACACCTCTTTACACACTTCTTCCACTAAGTCAACATTGTCATCATCATCATCACCCACAGACTGCGACAGTTGGAAAACTTGGGCATCGGGAACGAGGTCATTAGCAACCTGAGAAGTGGTTTGTGACTCTGGGAAGGGTCCAGAAAACAGTTCCTCAGAGTATGCCGGATCGCATTCCAAATTTTCCTGGGAGGGGGCAGACTTGGGGGAAGGAGGTTGAGATGGAGGAGCCAGAGGAGTGCTCCCTTGGGTAACGTGGGTGGACTGCGTGGAAGACTGACTGGTGGACAAATTACTTGAAGCATTGTCCGCAATCCACGACATCAGCTGTTCGCACTGTTGTGGTTTCAACAGTCCTTTACCACGTGTCCCTGTAAGTTGAGACATGAAGCTAGGGATTGTAGCTCTGTGGCGTTCCCCTGCTCCCTCATCAGCAGGTACTGTCTCACCCTGCCCAGGACCACGGCCTCTGCCCCCTGCAGTAATTGAATGCCAACGCCCACGCCCTCGTCCTCGACCCTTAGCCCTGGGGTTCAACATTTTCTTTATATAAGTGTATTATATAAAAAATAAATAATAAATGGGCCTGGTGTACTGAAACCCACAAACTTGTTCAATCTGAACAAGAAAATATATAGGTGGATAAGTTAGAGCAAAATTACGTATGTTATTATGTACCGTGCAGTATGGAGCAATTACACTGAAACTATTAGATTAGGCAGACTTGGTCTGCTTAAGTGCAACCCAGATAAATGTCGCACAGAGATCTTTGTAATGTAGCTGTATCAGTGAGAGCAAAAGACCTTTTTTAATTAAGTGACGTACAGAATGGGTCACCTGGACAGAAAACACGGATTGTGGTTTGTGGTGACTGGCCAGCTGAACTGTGACACACAGAATGATTCCACACAGCTGTATGAAATGGATTTGTATCACTGAGATAAAACAAGAAAAAAACTAAGTTTGTTATATATAACGATAGCTGCACTACTAGTGCCAGCCAGCCAGCCCAGCCAGGAGACAAAAAAAATTTCTTCTAGCCCTTAGAAGGGCTGTTGGGTTCTTTGTGGGTGATTCCTGCCTAACAGACAACTAAATGCAGGCCCTAACACTGTCCCTGAAAGGCATCAGCTCTATCCCTAACGACATCCAGACGGCATCTGAGCCGAGCACCATGGCCAGTCACTAGTATATTCCAGGGTCACCTGATCAGGCCAGCCAACCCCTGCTATCGACATGTAAGGGCCCCACGTGATGCTGGGTGTACCGCAGAGTCTCCTGGCTTGTGATTGGCTGAGTTTATAGGCGGCAAAAATTCAATATGCAGGAGATGCCATTTCCTCGAGCATAGCGAGATACTCGTCCGAGCAGCGAGCACTTACGAGTACCCTAATACTCGAACGAGCACCAAGCTCGGACGAGTATGCTCGCTCATCTCTAATTATAAACCTTGGAGTGGCCAATTCTCAGATCCGCAATAAATCAGAATCCCAAGACAAACTATGAAGATAATGCTAATTGTCCTGCACATATACCTTTCCCAACAGATCATTGTTCATTTACACATCATCAAATACATAGAACAATACCTTGTACACATGTTTTCTGTGTCCAGTCTATCAGATAGAATGAACAAAGCTTTCCCCAAACATTTCCCCACCAGTTTCATTGTTTCATTTCATCTAATAGATATATACAAGGTCTCAAATAAACAGGTAAGGCTACTTTCACACTAGCGTTTTTAAATTCCGGTATTGAGTTCCGTCATAAGGGGCTCAATACCGGAAAAAAACGCTTCAGTTTTGTCCCCATTCATTGTCAATGGGGACAAAACTGAACTGAAGACAACGGAATGCTCCTGAAAGCATTCCGTTCCGTCTTCAGACCGGAGAACAAACCGCAGCATGCTGCGGTTTGCTCTCCGGTCCAGGCATCCGCACCAAGACGGATCCGGAATGACCCCCAATGGAAGTCAATGGGGACGGATCCGTTTGGTGTGGACACACCAGTAATCCGGATCTGTCCTCCATTGATTTCCAATGGGGGGTCATTCCGGATCCGGCATACATACACACAGACTACATACAAACAAACATACAGACATACATACATACAAACATACAGACATACATACATACTCACATACTCCCGGGACGCCGGCAGCAGGTCTTCACGCGCCTCCTGCACGCTGCGATGACGTTTCCCCACTGCGCCCAGCAGAGGGCGCTGTGGGGAATCGTCATCACTGCGCGCAGGAGGCGCGTGAAGACGTTCTGCCGGCGTCCCGGGAGTATGTGAGTATGTATGTATGTCTGTATGTTTGTCTGTATGTTTGTTTGTATGTAGTCTGTGTGTTGTTTTAATGTGTGTCATGTGTGGGGCCGGAGCGCTGCTCCGGCTCCACACATGTATAGCGTTAGCACGGATCCGTCGGCACCCTTTAGTAGCCTAAGACAAATGACAAGGACACAGTTTAACTATTCACATACAAGCACTGCCAAACAGTCTTCAATTCATTCAGAGGGAAGAATAATTTAATCAGACCCAATGGATTCCAAATGATCAGAGACATATTCATATTTGCACTTCAATTTCCCATATGTCTACTTCATGTTTTGTAAATGACATTTTGTTTTTTTGGGAAGGTTAGAAGGCTTAGAAGTTTGAAGAAAATCTTAAAATGTTTAAGAAAATTTCCAAAACCCACTTTTTAAGGATCAGTTCAGTTGTGCAGTCATGTTGTGGGGCTTACATATTAGAAACCACCCATAACTCACCCAGTTTTAGAAACTACACCCCTCAAGCTATTCAAACTGATTTTACAAACTTTGTTAGCCCTTTAGGTGTCCCACAAGAATTAAAGGAAAAATGGGACTGACATTTCAAAATTTCACTTTTTTAGCAGATTTTTCATTTTAATCCATTTTCCTGCAACACATCAAGGGTTAACAGCCAAACAAAACTCAAAATCTATTATATGACAATTCATATGATACATTCACCTCCAGGGTAATAAAAACACAAACAGAAAGTTACCAACAAGATGATGAAGGACAAAAATGTTTATTGATAGTGATGAGCCTATTCTGCCAAACACCGCGTGTGCTCGAGCGCCATGATTGAGTCCCCTCCCCACATGTTTCTTGGCTGCTACACAGCCAATCAGCGTGTGGGGAGGTACTGGCATTACAGTGATTGGCTGGCCGGGAACGCGTCATTGGGTGTTATATAGCACCCGGTGACATGTGACCAGCTCATACCGAGTCAGGGAGAGCTGCTGCAAGGAGTGACAGATAGTGTAGGGAGAGAAGAACGCTAGGCAGAGATAGAATGTCAGTTTCAAAGACCCAAAAGCCCTTTTAAGTGCTATTATATCTTGCTGTAGGATACTCTCTGTATACTATATACCTGACATATCCTTTGCTATTATTTCTGCTGTTAAGCCCGCAGTACCTCTTTTGCGCCTTGCTGTATAACATTTGCGCAAGGAGGGACTTATAGTGTAGGGATAGGATTTGGCAAGGCAGGGATAGTAGTTCTGTTCAAAAGACACTAAAGTCCATTGTTATATCTGGCTGCATTTTTAAAAAAAATTTGGGGCAAAAAGAACACAAGTGTTCCTGACGCTAACACCACGTGCACAGCGTGTGTATTAGAACCATTCTGTAGTCTATATACCTGACATCCGTTGCTATTTTTTCTACCGTTAATTTAGGCCGCAGTTCCTCAGCTGCGTCTGCTTTATAGCGTTTGCGCATTCTAAATATTTGACATTTGGTGAAATTTTTCTGATCATAAAAATCTGCACTGTTAATTAAGGCCACAGTACCTCTTTTGCGTTTGCTGTATAACTATATGTGTAGGGATAGGATTTGGCTAGGCAGGGCTAGTAGTTTGGTTCAAAAGTCACAAAAGTCCATTGTTAAATCTTGCTGCATTTTTTTTTCTCTTGGGGCAAAAAGAACGCAAGTGTGCCCTGACTGTATGTGCATAGCGTGTGTATAAGAACCTTTCTGTAGTCTATATACCTGACACTATCAGTATGTGCACAGCGTGTGTATAAGAACCTTTCAAAAGTCTATATACCTGACATCCGTTGCTATTTTTTCTACCGTTAATTTAGGCCGCAGTTCCTCAGCTGCGTCTGCTTTATAGCGTTTGCGCATTCTAAATATTTGACATTTGGTGAAATTTTTCTGATCATAAAAATCTGCACTACTGTTCTTTGTGACAAAGTTGCATATATACTATATAATATGCACAAGGCGAGCAGTAAGGGACAGGGAAGTGGGCGTGCTGCTGATGGTGAACGCAGAGGCCATGGCTCTGGGCGCGGTGAAACTGTGCCTGCTGGCAGAGCCCAAGAAGGCAAGACAGGTTCTTGTTAGGTCAACATGTCAGGAGGAGGACCACAGTGAGGTTAATTTTTTAGGTATAAAATATTTAAAGGCAAGGGTGGCCTAATAAGAAGTTTGATACGATGGAGTAAGAGGATGAGAAGAGGAAGGGGTTCATGATAATACAGTGTATTCAATACATCTTAAAAGCCACATTTAAGGTTCCTTTATGTTCAGCTGCTTTCCTCTGGTGGGGTAGAGAAGTCAGGGGCAATTCAGGCCTTGTTCATTTTGATTAGCGTCAGCATTTTCAGTTGACAGGCGGATGCGCTTAGCAGTTATTATGCCCCCAGCGGCACTAAATAACCGCTCCGACAAAACGCTGGCGGCAGGGCAGGCCAGCACCTCCAAGGCTATATACTATTGGGTGTTTAGCTTAGACACCCAATAGTTATAAGGCACAGAGGGATAGCTGAGGACGTTGACAGTCAGCTAGATAATCCTTTACCATTTTACAAAACTTTTCCCTCCTAGTTGTGACACTAGGCCGCTCATCAGAACCTTTTCCACATGCAGCGCTGTCCGTCTGTATTGTGAGCAGGTGGAGTTCCAGCGTGTGCTCAGGTCGCACAGCAGTCAGTGAGTTGGCAAGTGTAAGCGCTGCTGCAGCGTTGCTAGACCGGCCTAAGCTGTAGGTGACTTTAGAAAATGGGCACCTTCACCAGCAGCAAAGGCAAATTGGTGTAGGTTTTTTTAAACCGCTGAACCACTAAGTTGAAGCAGTTGTTTGGCCAGAGGGAGACTCCTGTTCGTCCTTCCTGTTGGAGGAACAGGTAGACTCATTCCTGTCATTAGTTCCAGGGTCCTATAGGGTCAGTTTGGTTTAGATTCCTGTGTATGAACTCGCCTACCTTTGAGGCCTGTTCATACTGGTAGTAAGTCAGAATTAGAGTCATGGTTTCTTTTAGGAGGTGTCCATCTACCTTCCTTAGTTTCCAGGCCTAATCTCCTTTCCCTCCTACGCTCTGTGTGGTTCCCCCCCCCCACACCTGAGCGTGACAGTATGTGTGTGAGCTTGCTGAGCTTCAAAGCCGCCACCAAGTTGTGGCCGTTATCTGACACAACCACGCCTTGCTGTAGGTTGAGTGGCGAGAGCTCAGCCTGGTCCCTTATACCCTGCCACAGCACTGTGGCGGTGTGTTGTTTGTCACCTAAACAAATAAGTTTCAGCACAGCCTGCTGCCACTTTCCTACTGACTGATGGCTGACTGGTGCTGCAAGATGAGAATTCCTAGATGGAAGTGGTGGAGGAGAAGGAGGGGTTGCAGCTGCTAATGTAGATGGTGGTGCAAATCCTGATGGAAGTAGTGCCCGCAATCCTTTGTGTCGGTAGCACCTGTGCCATCCCAGGGTACGACTCGCTCCCAGCCTCCACATTGTTCACCCAGTGTGCCGTCTGGGAAATGTAGCGTCCCTGGCAAGAAGCACTTGTCCATGTGTCAGTCATTAAGTGGACCTTCCCAGTAACTGTGTTGGTCAGGGCACAGGTTATGTTACGGGACACATGCTGGTGTAAGGCAGTGAGGGCACGCTGGCAAAAATAGTGGCGGCTGGGTACTGAGTAACAAGGGACAGCCGCCGCCATCAGACTGCGAAAAGCCTCAGTGTCCAGAAGCAACATTTTCAGCGCCAGCAATCTGTAAAGGTGTGCATTTAGTGCTATGGCCTGTGTGTGGGTGGCTGGGTATTTGCACTTTCGTTCCATGGCCTGGGGTATGGACATCTGTACGCTGCGCTGGGACACAGAAGTGGATGTGCTCGCTGATGGTGCTTGCGAGGGTTCAGGTACAGGGGGGAGGCATCTGGGCCTGCATCTTGGCTAGCACGTAACACAGGGAAGAGGAGGCAGTGGTGTGACCCGCAGACACCAATTGTGGATCCTGGCATTTGGCCCACCTATTAGGCTGCTTTGCTGCCATGTGGTGGATCATGCTGGTGGTGGTCAGGTAGCTAGTGTTCATGCTCCTGCTTATTTTGATACGGCACAGGTTACAAATGACAATTCTTTTATCGTCCACACTTGTTGATGTGGCCTGCGTTCTCCCTTTTGCCACCCCACCGCCTCTTCCAGCCTGTTGCGGTGCTGCGCATCCCTCCCCCTCTGTACTGCTGTCCTCGCTCAGCTTGTCTCCTTCCCATGTTGGGCCTGTGATTTCATCGTCCACTACTTCCTCTTCGGGAAGAAAATTTATCCCTTAAAGTGAGGAATATTGGCTTCTACCTCACAGGGGTTTTTTGCCTTCCTCTGGATTAACTTTCAGGATAACAGGGAGAACTGGATGGACAGATGTCTTTTTTGTGGCCTTATAAACTATGTTACTATGTTACTTCTTTACTCTGGTCCTCCTCCTGACAAGTTGACCTTCCGTGCTGCTGACACTCAAAAACATTTGGGCTGAGGGTCTGCTGCGGATCTGACCGTCTAAAACATTAGGGGCGAGTGCCTGCTGCTGATCTGACCGTGTAAAATATTAGGGGTGAGGGCGTGCTGCTACTTGTGCTTTGTATACAAGTCGATGATATCTTCTGTTTTTGGGGGTATTATTGACTTTCCGTAAAAGTGGCGTAATAGTCGGACATCATCGTTAATAGCAGCGACTTCGGTGTCCAAGATGCATCCAGACATCCTTCCCATACTGTTTCCTAACCATTTCTGTGGTGTTTCCACCATTTTCTCACGTTTCCCTATGGGCCAGACACCCTCCCCTCTGCAGAGCAGGGGGTGCCCGGTCTTCTCCCATTTACTTCCATTATACTCAAGTGCTCGGCCGAGCACTCGAGCGCCACCTAGTGTTCGGCCAGAGCACCCGAAAACATGAAATAAAAGAAATGCAAAATAAACAAATTAATAATTACTGAAAGAATAATTACTGAAAAACAAGATTCAGAGATCAGTATTTTACTCACTTGTTGCAACAAGGAAGGCTAGAATGGCATTTTGAATTGCACTTGTTTTCTCACACTAGAGCACTTCATATTTTGGCATTTGTTCTTGCACTGAAGAAATACAAATATCCTCACTTGTAACAACAAATGGCCTTTTGAACTGCAATAAATGGAAAAACAAGAGAAAAGGACAAGTATTGTCCTCACATGTTGCAACAAGGAAGGCAAAAAATGGCAACGACGACTTCTGGAAGGCGAGTATTTTATGCTATGGTATTTTATAGAATGCCTAGAAAATGTGTAAAATATTGAGCCGCTTTATACTTTGCCTGAATACTTTAGGCATTCTATAGAATCGCTATGGTTATTATACAATGCCTGTAACATATACAATAAACACATAAAAGTCATTAAATAACTATAAAATACAAATAGTAAATGAAGTTGTACACAAAATATATACTTCGGAGCAGGACAGGGCCTCTGCATAGGAGCAGTATAGAGTCAGGGCCTGAAGTAAGTAATAGAGTCTGAGTGTGAGGACCCAGCACACAGCATAAAAGAACTACTGTCCTCCCAGTACCTAAGATGGAAGGATTTCCACCCTGTGAAATGCTTTTGCATAGTTACCCCTGGGAAAGCTGCATGCCAGGCAGTGACACGTGTGGCGTTTGTTGAGCAGTGACCTGTACTTTCAAAGCCTATTTTTTTTTTTCATCTCTTTTTTTGAGTAGGGGGTTATCTTTCTACAATTTGTTTTGGGCCATAGTAGCATGTTTTGGCCCTGCAGATTGCTCACAGCAGCACAAGCAAAATGTGGCCATGTTATCCTTTTGAAAAATGACTCCTGGGACACTTGGAGAATTGGCTGTCCTGCTGGCGGCCAAATCAATGTAACACTGAGCTGTTGGTATACCTGAAATGAAAACTAGAGGGGTCTTGCTACTGTACATTATGCCACCCCACACCATAATCCCAGGAGCAGAACAGCAACAGCATATATTATGCTTCAAACGCTGAGCAATTGCACATTTTTTAATTCTTAAAAACAATTTAAAGGGGTTTTCTGAGACTTTACAACTGATGACCTATCCCATGGATAGGTCATCAGTATCTGATTGGTCGGGGTCCACACCCAGGATTCCAGCCAATAATCTGTTTGAGAATGCAACAGCACTCACAGCTGCCTTTTCCTAGTCCAGTGACAACATGTTCATTGATCACATAACCTAGGTGCAGCTCAGCCCAATGGAAGGAAATGGGGCTGAGCACAGCCGCTATACAATTTTAAAGACAACTTACAGCAAAAATTGCATCATTATATTTACTTTAGGGAATGCATTATTACATCATAGACATTTTACTGCAA
Organism: Rhinella marina; assembly: GCA_900303285.1. Taxonomy (NCBI): domain Eukaryota; kingdom Metazoa; phylum Chordata; class Amphibia; order Anura; family Bufonidae; genus Rhinella; species Rhinella marina. Next base: position 48,363 of record ONZH01001727.1, read on the forward strand.
AAATTGCATTGTTGTACCTATGTTAGTAAATGCATTTCTGCAACAGACCGTGTAGTTCAAACAAATTTCACTACAAAAACGTTGCATACTCAGTCATTCCCCTAATATTTATCATAGAGCAGAGCAAACAGAACAGGTTATGCATCTTGTATTCCACCTTATAGCTGTTGGGGACCCATATGGAGAGAGTCCCATGGAGAAGGAAGTGGAGGATGAGGAGCTAACACTGGAGCAGGAGGAGGAGCAGCAGGATGGGGAAGGAGGATGAGGCTTGTGCAGGAGGACAAGGCTGATGATGGTAATGATGACAACACTGGCCATGACTATCAAGCATCTTGATTGGGATGTGGAGCCAGAAAGAATTGGGTCCTTCCGCACACTGGTGAGAATGGCAAACTATATGCTTGCTTACATAATGACAGGCATATCCTTATCATCAAGCAATCTGATGATTATTGCATAGCCATGCTTTTAGACCCTATAAATTAAAAATGGGGGAATGATTTCCAGTTGCTGAAACTTGCTTCATTAGTAGAATACACTGTCTATGATCAGCTTGCCGCAGCTGGTATGGCAGTAGAAGTGCACGCCCAGGTTACAGAAGTAGAAGAAATCGCTTCAGTGGAGTTCCTGAGGATCCCAGGACAAGGAGCGACTTCACACAACACACTTAAGCTTGTGTTCCAGCTGGCGGAGTCACAGCATCTGTGCAGCCAGGTGGGGTAACCCCTTGGCTGTAGTGAATCTGATGGGGACCCATAGGGTGGGAGGGACCCTGGGGGTTGTGGTTGGTGGGGGGTTAGGGGAGCTTTGGGCTGGGTTACGGGAGTTAGTGCGGGGTCTGGTAGCACCTTGATCGATGGTGGAGTCGCCATTGGTGGCATGGGGTGTCACAGGGGAAGGGAGCTCTGGTCAGAGAGGGACGACTTTGCGTGGCGGTAGTGGTGACGGCGGGTCTGGTGGGACATCAGCAGAGTGCGGGGGGTGATAAGGAAGGGGATGCGCCTCGTTTGAATGACGCGGCAAAGGGTGAGGTGTACCTTTGTTTTGAAGGGCCCTTAGGGGCAGATTTAAAGCAAGAGGTACAGGATAAGATTTGGAAAGAGGATTACGTGGACATTTTTCCCTACTCCCATTGGAGCGTTTTTCGGCTGCATAGGGACCAGAAGGAGGATAAGAAAAAGGAGGATGAGAATAAGCGGCGTTATCGTCTGATTCTGTGTACTTCTCAAATTGGTTACAGGCCTTTGTGATCCTGGCCAGTGTTATAGGGGAAAAGGCACCGGAGAACTGTTTGGTGCTTTTTTGTTATTTAGATGCCATTGGGAAAGCATATCAGGTTTATGGGGGACTTGCTTCTTTGCATTATGACGAGCAGGTGGGTCCTAGCATCAGGTGGGATCGCAAGGATACAGCGATGCGGTTGCGGGTGACGGCTCGGTTCAGACAGGGCAGTCCTTTCACGGGGGGCTGTGGGGGTGTCCGGACAGTCAGAGCCCTTGGCAGCGGCTCAGAAGGGTTTGTGCTTCCTCTTTAATGAGGACACCTGCAAGTATGGGGACAAGTGCAAGTTTAAGCACGAGTGCTCATCTTGTGGGGGGAGTCATGGAACCGCTCGGTGTTTTAGGAGCAGATAAGAGAAGGGTGGGGAGATGCTCCTGGAAAAGGGGCAGACGCCCATTCGGCTAATCGGAGTGGAGCTCTACCTAAATAGGTATACGGAGCAGGTCACAGTCGAATTTTTGAGGGCGGGCTTCCGGGAGGGTTTTCGGATCCCATTTGTTGAGGGAAGAGGTTCGGTGGTGGTGGGGAAGAGTTTCGGATAAGTTGAGTAGGGGCGCATTGTGGGCCGTTTGTGGGTCCTCTGTTGCCGGATTTAAAGGGGTTGTCCGAGTTATTTTTTTGTCCTTTGTATGTTTCTAAATAGTCAAATACAACAGCTTTTCCATACACTTTCTGCTTCTAAAGCTGCTGGTTTCTTAGATTTAACTCGGGGTCACATGACCGGTGATGTCAGCTTATCTCCCTGCTGTGTGATGTTTCGTGCAGAAGCCTCAGAGATCAGATAACAGTCTGTACACGAGACGTCACTGGCCACGCCCCCCTGCTCTGCGGGCTCCTGCTTTCTGCTCTCTCCCTGGATTCCTTCAGATAAAACATTAACCCCTTCAGCCAGAACAAACTGAAGGCTCTACAACAGCAGCTGCAGATGTAAAGAGACACAGGATCTGCCCTCCTCACCCTACAGACACAGAGCTGATCTGGAGAAGATGCAAACTACAAGTACAGGTAGGGGGGAGATCCTGTGTGTATCAACAGTGTCATTGTACAGCTGGGACTTGTAGTCCTACACATACAGCATGCTGCTGAGTATCCCAGCAGACAGACATGTCACTCAGCACTTGTATTAACTGCCTTTACAGAGAGGGGGGAGGGGCAGAGTTTGTTATTACTGCAGGTAAACAAAGGCCAGAAGAGAACCAGGGAAATGAGGAAATAGAGATTTTTTTTTGCTTAAAACGTGCTTAACTTACTTATAAATTGCTGCCCATCAGATTTAAAGTACTCGGACAACCCCTTTAAGGGTTTCCCCTTTAGGGGTGGTTCCTAAAAAGGATCTCGTAAAATTTCGGCTGATTCATGATCTATCGTTTCCCAAAGGCGACTCGTTAATGATGGGATTGCGTCTGAGTTGTGTTCAGTAGTTTATACGTCGTTCGACGAGGCGGTTCGTTGGGTTCGTGAATACAGTCACGGGGCATTACTGGCAAAGGGTGATATAGAGTCGGCCTTCCAGTTGTTGCCGGTGCATCCTGACTGTCAGCATCTGTTGGGCTGTTTTTGGGATGGGTTTTTTTGTGGATTAATGTCTGCCCATGGGTTTCTCCATTTCATGATCCTATTTTGAGAAGTTCAGCATGTTTTTGGAATGGGTGGAGCGGGATTGGTCTGGGTGGCAGTCCATCATGATGATTTTCTGCTTAGTGGGCAGCCGGACTAGAACGGATGCTCAGTTACGCTGCATTCTTTCAAGGCAATGGCGAGACAGTTTGGGGTACCACTGGTGGGGGATAAGACGGAAGGGCCAACAACGGTTTTAGGTTTCCTGGGTATTGTCATCAATATGGTTGCAATGGGGTGCAGGTTGCTGGTTGATAAGTTAGAGGATTTGTGGAAGGTGGTATCTGCGGATAGTGGCGGAAGATCTAGCTGAGGGATTTGTAATTACTTTTGGGGAAACTGAATTTTGCATGCTGTATCATGCCCATGGGCAGGATTTTTTGTCGGCGGTTGGAGCAGGCGACGGCGGGAGTCCGGGCTCCACATCGCTTTGTCCGGCTTGGTAGGGAGCTGTGAGGAGATTTGTGGGTTTGAGTGTCCTTTTTGGATCGTTACAATGGTAGGTTGTTTTGGATGTCGGACGTGGTGGATGCAGCGGATTTTGAATTGTTTATGGCGGCGGCTCGGCGCTTTGGTTTTGTAGCCTATTTTCTGGGGCATTGTGTGGCCTGAGCAATCGAAGCTGGAAGTTCGGGTGAAGAATCTGGCTTTGCTAGAACTATTCCCGATAGTGGTGGCAGTATGTAGGGTGCATCTTTCAGGAATCGGAAGGTGCATTTTCATTGCAATGGTGGAAGCCATTAATCGCTTGTCGGCCTCATCTCTGACGGTCGTTCAGGTTTTGCAGCATCTGGTGTTTGTTTCTCATTGAACGTGTGGTTAGAGGCTTCTCATGCACTAGGGGTCAGCAACTCAATTGTGGATACTTTATCTCGTTTGCAGTGGGACGTGGCAGTGTGGTCGGATATTGTGCACGAGGAAGAGGTGGAGGGACACGAGGTCGGTGGAAAGGGTCAATAAGGCCCGAATTAAGATGAATTGGGCGGTGGCACGGTTCGTAGTCAGGAATAGGGGAGTGGCAGTTTGGCACAGGGAGTTCAAGGATGGGCATGGCCTTTTTGGTGGGCGGACGGAGATCATCTTAAAACCTTGCGTTGCGGCGGTTGGGGAATTGGTGGAATGGACCCTCCCCATTTAGGAATGTTTTTGGGGTCGTTGAGGGGCCTCAAAGGAAAAAAGGCCTTTGGGGAGGTTATATGGGGAGAGCAATTCGACAATACCCTTGTCATTTTTTTATTTTTATTTTTTGTGAACCTCAGATGAAAAGCAGGCAAATCAAGTCACACATTGTATTCTTTTGGCTCTCAAGTTGATTGCTCAATTTCCGCATTTCTGGCCATCTACAAGATGATCCTGGGAACAAAAATGTCATCTTAGTCATTTCTAAAGAGGGGTGAAAGGAGAAAGAAAGATGAATAATAATCTTTTATCCAATCACTGGAATCAGGAAGTCAGATTTGGTGATCGGCCAAGTTCCTTGTAATATAATTTATAAGAAGGGTTTGGTAAACAGTCCTGAACATCTACCAGCAGCTTCATCCATAGACAGTGAAACCGTCTTATAGAAGACAAGATGTTACCCGTCCTTCTGCTTTTGGTAACTGTACATAATTTGGTGGCAGCTCAAACCATCATATCAGTTCCAAATGGAGAAACATGGGGAGGCTGGGGCCCTATGGAGGTTTGTGATGAAGGAATGGAGGCGCGAGGATTCCAGATTAAAGTGAGTAATTTATAGAAAACTGTAAATTATTCTTATTTAAATTTAGATGAATAGATGGAGACTATGATGGATTGCAAGAAGGTACTGGGAATTATATATTGACAAGGAAGAGAACAGTTGTATATACAGGGACTATAGATGGGGAATGTGAAAGATGTATAGACAGGGACTAGGGTGGATGTGCAGTATAGACAGGAACTGGGAGCCATGTATAGAGAGGGTGGATGTATAGACAATAGGAATAGGAATGATGTCCAGTATAGACAGAGACTTGGGTTTATGTACAAATACAGACTGGGAATGATGTATAGACAAGGACTAGGACAGATGTACACACAGAGACTAGGGATGCTGTATAGATAGTACACATGTGGGAATTTCTTGAAATGCTTTTCAGGTTCAATTCTAACAAATCTGTCAGAAAATTTACTTCTACCCACATCAAACGTTTTCCAATTGGCCTGAAAACTGGTGTATGACTCATAGGACTCATATTCTCAAAAAGAGAGACTCTTTTTTTTCTATAATTCTTTTACCTTCTCTCTCCCCCTTTCTCTCTCTCTCTGCAAAATTTGCCCAAATCAATTCACCAACAATTGTAATTCTAATACTGTACAATATGAATTTTTTCCAAAAATTCCTGTTGAATTTAATTTGTTAAAAATCAATTTGCTCATCTCAATTCTTGGGAATTTCACTGGTGGGCCCTTAGTAAGTTTTGCTATGGGGACCTGTGATACCTGGGCACACCCTTGGCTGGCATGCAGGGAGTTAATGCCCTGTAACCGATGCTGATCTAGCATACAACCCCTTCTAATACGTAATTTTTTAAATTCTCTCCTTTCAAGCTCTTTAGAGCAAAGACAGCGATAGTAAATCATGTCAGAGTGACACTGACATATGTACAGTACCTGATATAGCTATGGGTAAATGTATGGTTGGCAGTGTTAACAAACAGCGTGTTTAAAAAAAACGTACCGCAAAAAAGTCCAAAAACTGTCCCTTATTGGGGACAGATGCCTGCCTGTGTCTATACACACATGGTAATATCAGAAGAAGCATTCACGTGAGCTGAACAAATGGTCCAAAAATGATGTCTTAATGGGGGCAGATCCGTGCCAGTAATTATACACACGCAGGATATCGGAAGAAACAGCGTCTTCTTCTGAACTGAAATGTGATTATTGCAATACTCACTTATAAACAGCAGGAAAAGTGCAAAAGGTCTGTGGGGAAAAAAAACAAGAACAATTGGACTCAGTGCTAAAAATTATACACTATTATGCTGCTGTTGATACACAAAAATACGCTTATTGCACACAAATAAATCATTTTTAGAAATGAAAAAGGCGCAATTGCTCAGCACATTCACAAAATATACGCTGCTGTTGATGCTGAGGTCTATGCTTATTGTACTCTTATTAGTGTTGAGCAAGCACCTCTGTGCTTGTATGCTCAGGTGCTCTGGCCGAGCCCTAGGGGGTGCTCGAGTGCTCAGCCGAGCACCCGAGCATAATGTTAGTCAATGGGACTAAACCAGCCCCCCCGCTCGGAGGAGGGGAGGGTGTCTGGTTAATGGAAAAAGGTCAGAATCACGACTTCTCCTCTTTTACTCCTTTCACTTGTAAAAGTATGCTAATTAACTGAATTTGCATGCATTAGCGCACAATCCGTAGCGTTAGCATACAAATCAAAATTACAGTGAGTGCCAGTACTCGCCCGCACGTTTATTCACTGTGTAACAGCGAACAAATGTGCGGGGAAGAGACTCGAGCATCGCACTCGAGCACACGCGGTCTTCGGTCGAGCACCACGATGTGCCGAGCATACCGATGCTCGAGCGAATATAGTGCTCGGCGAGCATTCTCGCTCAACACTAACTCTTATGGATTGTAGAAGCTTTGTAACAGGTTTTTGGATAAAAAAGGCCGGTTCTTGCACATAAAAGAGTTCATCTCACACAGGAAGTTATAAACAGCTCCAGCCCTGTCTACACACAGTACACTAACTGCTCCTATCCTGTCTCTAATGATAAAACCTGACTTTCTACCCAGTAATTCAATCTAACTAACTGACTATACTTTCACAATCCCTACACTGTCCCTAGAAGATCCTAAAATGTCTGGCTTGTGTGTGTAATTGGTGTCTGTCAGAGATAGGGTGGCCACCTGCTTCATCCCAAAAAGGAGGACATTTTAGGCCACACCCCCAACCTGCCAAACCACACCCCCAACCTGTTAAACCACGCCCCTCTCCCAGTAAGTGCCCGGCAAAAAAAAAAAAAAAAAAAAGAGAGGAAAACCTTAAAGGGGTTGTCAGGGTTCAGAGTTGAACCCAGATGTACCCTTAATTTCACCCAGGCAGCCCGGCTAGGGCAAGGGTTCTTCTGTTCACAATTACACACTGCACTGCTTTACCGCTGCCGTTTTACTGGCCGGCGGGTATTCTGTATCCAGCAGTGCCGGAGTCAGTGAATTCCAGCAGGCTGTTCTCTGCTGGAACAATCCTTCCTGATTGGCTGTCAGGCTGACGTTAAAGCGTTGAGTACAAGGCGCTGGTTAGGGCCCTGTCCAGGTTCATGTAATCCTCCTTTTTCATCTTCCCTGACCTGTTTCAATCACTAGTGTGCTGAATTTTACACAGATTCACTCATCTCTAATAGACAGGGACTAGGAAAAATGTATAAAAAAACACTGGGAATAATGTGTTTACAGGGACTGGGAATGATGTACAGGCAGGGACTAGCACAGATTTATAGACAAGGAACGAGAATGATGTATAGATAGTGTTCTGCCCAGCTGAGTTAGAAATATCATTACAACTCACTTTCTACTTCTGTCATCGTGTAGCCGAAGTATTTCGTGTGGTTATGGCACCATCTAGCGGTGTTAAATTGTATTGCAATGCATTGTGGGTAGTTTTGCAAGGCACCCAGGGAACTAGAAGTCTCCAGCATATCTGGTGAGAGATCTACCTCTGTTTCAGGGATATCGCGTTATGCAGAGCAGTTCAGTGAGTTAGTTGTGTTGTTATTCAGGGAGTTAGACTGTTAGCTAGCCATGCTATCCTATGTATTGGCAGCCATTTTGCCATGTGCCCCAACTGTTCATGTAATGTTATTGTACATCCTGTTCCTATGCATTATTCTTATATATATATATATATATCATTTGTATTCTTATAGTTTTACCATACTACAATCACGGTGTGAACGTGTAAGAAGATAGAACAGATAGGGAGGAGAACAGATGTATAGAAACTGACTGGGACTGATGCATAAACAGGGACTAGGCTGGACGTACAGACAGGGACTGATGTGTATACAGGGAAGAGGAAAGATGGACTGGGAATGATGTCTAGAAAGTGACAGTTAGGGTTGTCACCCGGTCGGTATCTCACATGAGTTGCTGATGTCGGCAATTTTTTTTGTACCGGCAATATTAATTGCCGGTGTTATCTTATAAGGACTGCTACTAATGAGCGCTTTAATTGCGGACTGCTCATTAGTGCGGCCTTTACCTCACCCCCCCCCCCCCCACACACACACACACACTTGCATTAATTTAAAAAAAAAAGAACTTAACTCTATACTCCGCTATACACGGTGAAACATGTCGGGAGGGTGGTAGCGAAGATTTTAGCCAGTTGTGTGTCCCAGAGATACTGTGAGAGGATTAAATAATAGGGCTTGGATCGTGACCAGTACCTGATAGTAGGGATAGGAGGATAGCGGAGCATATGTCTCCAGCGTACTGGTGTGCAGCTGAGTAGGAACGCGATGTTAGCATAGCGCTGTGTGACTGCTGAATGGGGTTAGGGGTAGTCAGTGAAGAGGTTAACTGACTGATACTGAGCAGGTATCAATCTGCCTGAGATAACATAGCAGTGTGTGCACCAACCCCATTCACAGCAGCACAATACGCCTGACGGCTGGAATTAGATACCGCGTTCAGTCTGCACAAGCTTCTACCCCAACACTAAATAATAAGGGGTTCCTCGTGAGAAATAGTATCCCTTACTATAGTATAACCAGATAATTGGTACAAATACGGGCACAAATGGTTAGATCATAGCCCCAGATAAATTCCAGGGGGAAATACCCACATATAGATTATTTTCTCACCACAGTGTATCTAGTTGAATCTGGATATAATTCTAGTTGAATCTGGATATAAATGAGTAAAGGAGACACAAACAACTGATAATTTTAATTTTATTTTCTTTGTTTGCACATTGAACATTTAGTCATATTTAATAAAAGTTAAGTTTTTTAAAAAAAAAAATAGGATACATGTGGCAGGATCCCTAAAAGGGTTTTGTGTTAATCATAATTGATTAAAGGGTTCGTGTACATTATTACCCTGGGGATCCCTCCTAGGGGACTTTGGTATATTTTGTGGATGCCATCATGATGACGTCTTGTCCTCAGCTTCCTGTCAGCATTCCCAGCAGAGCGAGCAAATGGAGGAGGCAAGTTCTTTTTTTTCCAGAAGCAGAGAAGGGGGCACAAATGTGGAAGGGGGAGGGCATTATTCTAACTGGGGGCACTAATGGGGGGCATTATTCTAACCGGGGGCACTAATTGGGGGGCATTATTATAACTGGGGGTACTAATGGGGGACATTATTATAACTGGGGGCACTAATGGGGGGCATTATTCTAACTGGGGGCACTAATGGGGGGCATTATTCTAACCGGGGGCACTAATTGGGGGGCATTATTATAACTGGGGGTACTAATGGGGGCATTATTCTAACTGGGGGCACTAATGGGGGTATTATTCCTAATGGGGACATTATTCTAACTGGGGGCACTAATTGGGGGGCATTATTCTAACTGGGGGTACTAATGGGGGCATTATTCTAACTGGGGACATTATTCTTACTAGGGGAAACTAATGGGGGCATTATTCATACTGGGGGCACTAATGGGGGGCATTATTCTAACTGGGGGCACTAAATTGGGGGGGCATTATTCTAACTGGGGGTACTAATGGGGGCATTATTATAACTGGGGGCACTAATGGGGGTATTATTCCTGATGGGGGAATTTTTTTAACTGGGGGTACTAATGGGGGCATTATTTATACTGGGGGCACTAATGGGGGCATTATTCTAACTGGGGGTACTAATGGGGGTATTATTCCTAATGGGGGCATTATTCATACTGGGGGAACTAATGGGTTGCAGTATTCTTACTGGGGCACTAATTGTATTATTCTAACCGGGGGCACTAATGGGGTTATTATTTTTATGGGGGGCAGTATTGGGGTTATTATTTTTACTGGGGGCAGTAATGGCACGATTATTCTTACTGAGGGGCACTAATGGGGGGGCCTTGATTCCGGGGTGCACTAATGGGGCCATTACTAATACTGGGGGCATTACTATTACTGTGGGGCACTAATGGGGGGCATTGATTCTGGGGTGCACTAATGGGGGCATTACTATTACTGGGGGGCAGTTATGGGGGCAGCAATATTACTTGCAGCACTAAAGGGGGCAGTGTAAATTCTGGGGGGTGCTAATGGGGGAATTACTATTACTGGGGGCACTAATAGGGGCAATATTAATACTGGGGGGCACTAATGGGAGCATTAATATTATTGCGTGCCACAGTATGACAGCGACTTAACAACCTGTGATAAACCACGCCCCCACAACCACACCCAATTTGAGGTGTGGCTTAACTTGGCCGGTATTTTTTGGTGGGAAAGGTGGCAACCCTAACGTTAGTTGATGTATAGACAGGGGATGGGATTGATGATACACAGGGCGTAGGATGAATGTATAGACAGGGACTAGAACATATGTTACAGTGGATGTGAGAACATTGGGTGTAGGTGATGTACCATGTGTTATATTCAAGATATACAAGCATAATCTTACTTTTAGATGCATCGACCACAAGGACCTCTAGATGACACGGCTCTGAATGACATCGCACTCCATTGCACAAAACCATCATCCAGTAAGTTGGAGAAGATCATTCGCTCTACAGTAGGAGCGTAAGTACTAATACATTTATCATTCAGTCATAAACATGTCCTTTAAGAGTCATTCTGCAATAACTTCTCTCCACGATCATACTGGGACCCAATAATCCTACTACCTCGATGTCCATCTAAATGAATAGGGGCTGTGGAAACTGTTCAATGTGGAGTCATCCTGAGACAGCAGACCAATAAGTTCTATAGGAAACCAACGAATAGTGGACAACCATGTCTATATGCGGAGTCATTGTAATTTATATCTGGACAACCCCTTTCCATATGGTCTATTAGTATATATGGAAGTAAGCAGTAGGAGGGGGGATCAATTCTCCTTCTATTAGCCAACGCTGAAAAGTCCAGATATGTCTCTGGAGGAACTCTGCAATCCATAAATGATAGAGATCCAGGTTTAGGTGGAGCACTGTTATTTGTATCAGGTCTTCACCAGTTGTTTGCTATACTGGTATCTTCTTATTAGTTATAACTGCCTGTGGCCCCCCATCATAATCCAGTACCAGTAATTGTGGATTTTAAATCCTCAGCTGCAGATTTCACCTTCTGTAATGTATGGCGCTGAAAGCTGCAGCAAATCCATAAAAAAACGCAGCAAAATCCACATCGTAGATTCACATGCAGCCATGTCCTTAAAGTGTAACTGCTGTTTCATTTTTTATCCCCTAATGCTATAGTACAGTCATGGCCAAAAGTTTTGAGAATGACACAAATATTAATTTTTACAAAGTCTTCTGCTTCAGTTTTTATAATGGCAATTTGCATATACTCCAGAATGTTATAAAGAGTGATCAGCTTAACAGCAATTACTTGCAAAGTCAATATTTGCCTAGAAAATGAACTTTATCCCCCAAAACACATTTCAACATCATTGCAGCCCTGCCTTAAAAGGACCAGCTAACAACATTTCAGTGATTTCTCCATTAACACAGGTGTGGGTGTTGATGAGGACAGGGCTGGAGATCAATCTGTCATGATTAAGTAAGAATGACACCACTGGACACTTTAAAAGGAGGCTGGTGCTTGGCATCATTGTTTCTCTTCTGTTAACCATGGTTATCTCTAAAGAAACACGTGCAGTCATCATTGCACTGCACAAAAATGGCCTAACAGGGAAGAGTATCGCAGCTAGAAAGATTGCACCTCAGTCAACAATCTATCGCATCATCAAGAACTTCAAGGAGAGAGGTTCCATTGTTGCCAAAAAGGCTCCAGGGCGCCCAAGAAAGACCAGCAAGCGCCAGGACCGTCTCTTAAAAGTGTTTTCAGCTGCAGGATCGGGCTACCAGCAGTGCAGAGCTTGCTCAGGAATGGCAGCAGGCAGGTGTGAGTGCATCTGCACGCACTGTGAGGCGGAGACTCTTGGAGCAAGGCCTGGTCTCAAGGAGGGCAGCAAAGAAGCCACTTCTCTCCAGAAAAAACATCAGGGACAGACTGATATTCTGCAAAAGGTACAGGGAGTGGACTGCTGAGGACTGGGGGAAAGTCATTTTCTCTGATGAATCCCCTTTTCAATTGTTTGGGACATCTGGAAAACAGCTTATTCGGAGAAGACGAGGTGAGCGCTACCACCAGTCTTGTCTCATGCCAACTGTAAAGCATCCTGAAACCATTCATGTGTGGGGTTGCTTCTCAGCCAAGGGAATCGGCTCTCTCTCAGTCTTGCCTAAAAACACAGCCATGAATAAAGAATGGTACCAGAATGTCCTCCGAGAGCAACTTCTCCCAACCGTCCAAGAGCAGTTTGGCGATCAACAATGCCTTTTCCAGCATGATGGAGCACCTTGCCATAAAGCAAAGGTGATAACTAAATGGCTCAGGGAACAAAACATAGATTTTGGGTCCATGGCCTGGAAACTCCCCAGATCTTAATCCCATTGAGAACTTGTGGTCAATCATCAAGAGACAAACCCCATTGAGAACTTGTGGGTGGACAAACAAAAACCTACAAATTCTGACAAAATGCAAGCATTGATTGTGCAAGAATGGACTGCTATCAGTCAGGATTTGGTCCAGAAGTTGATTGAGAGCATGCCAGGGAGAATTGCAGAGGTCCTGAAGAAGGGTCAACACTGCAAATATTGACTTGCTGCATTAACTCATTCTAACTGTCAATATAAGCTTTTGTTACTCATAATATGATTGCAATTATATTTCTGTATGTGATAAAAACATCTGACAAACACACATAAAAACCAGAGGGCAGCAGATCATGTGAAAATAGATTTGTGTCATTCTCAAAACTTTTGGCCATGACTGTACTCCCTGCTGTATAAATGCTTTTCTGCTTTAAAGGGACACTATCGCAAAGAAAAAATTTTTGATATGTTTTACAACATAACAAAAGCAGGTTTTAACATAATGTATTTTTCAAATTTTGTAAATGTTTTTTTTTTTTATTCAGTTTTCTTGCCTTACCTGGGGGCTGCCATGTTGGAAGTAAAGTGTGACAGTCTGGGTTTACAACACAATGGCACCTCACTTACGGCAGGCATGTACATAGGTTTCCTCAGTCGCTGCTGACCCTATAGAGAATGAATGGAAGACGTGAGCCCGCCTCTGTGATGACACCAGTAACACACAGCCAGGTCCTCCCTCCTTGCTGCTGGGGGAAGCCCACTGTGCCTGCTCCTCACCCCTGCAGCAGCGTCCTTGTCTTCATTAGGCTGCCTGTTCTAAATTCTATGGCAGCTCACCCGAGCAGTGCAGACAATTTTTGCTGAGTGTACTGCTGGGGTGAGCGGCCCAGGACTCAGAAACAGAGTAGATGGAGGTTCTTGGGGCTGTAGGACCTTAGTGATGTAATCGGCCATGTGACCAGTGGGGGAAGAGCCTGAGGAGCAGAGATCTGTGTTTTTGTAACGAAGCCATTGTCTCATCTTATCTTGCTGAAGCAGTGATGTCACCGCTGAAGGTGTGAATTGGTGATGTCATTGGTACCACCCACTTTTTTGCAGCATGCCTACTTACAGGTTGCTCAAAGCCTCATTTGGCCAGCAGAGTTCCTCCTGGTGATCAAAGATGGTAAATATGGTAAAATCTAATATTTATTTATAATATTTCACACATTGGAATTTTTATTTATTTATTTATTTATTATTTCTTACAAATATATAATAGATTTTTTGAGCATAAATAAAATATAGAACAGGTTTTTGTGATAGATTACCTTTAAAATGTGATAATTCTCAGTTTTAGCTGCTAGTAACCCCCACAGATGCATGCTACTTCCCTATCCAACTGGTCTTATCTGAAGCTGTTGTCAAGGGCAGAACGTCTTCTCTATTTCACAACAGAAGACGGATCTGCACTCGGGGGGAGGAGCTCAGCCCTGAGTGCCTGGTGCTGGGCTGAGGCAGAAAGTGGAGAGGGGAGGGCTGCTTTACAGGCTGATATCTTCTGAATGGTACCAGCTAGAAACATGCAACTTGGCTTGTTTGAAAGAGGACAGTCCAGGCTTTAATGGGAGCTCTAAGCAACAGAGGAGAAATCATTGTTAGAAAATGAGCTGGGAATAATTGTGAGTGTGAGTAAAATCTTCTTATACTTTCATTTTCAGCTTCATTTACAGCATCCCGATTTCTATGAGTGATATCTCCCCATGTAGTTAACAGATTTATGTCATTTTGGTATTGCCTTAAAGCCTGTAATGTCAGCTTTAAGACAATACAAATATACCATATTTCTAGCTGTACCAAACCAAAGATATGAGCAGCTAAAGAACCCCCCCTCCCTGTGAGTGCGGAAGATAATGAGGGACAAGTAACTATTCAGAGGTTAATACTAATACTAATTTACTAAGAGTAAATTCTTACTGACTTCATGTAATGCAGGGCTTCTGACTGGTTATCTGTATATGAGAGGATACACACTGCTCTTGAATAGTGGGGATGTTATCTGTATTCTGATTGGTTCTGCTAGTTCATGTGATTAGAGCAAAGGCTTATGGGAAGTGAGGGAAATACAGGACGGCCTCAAGGAGAGGGCAAACATCAACACAGGAAGAGCAGCAGAGACCATTTAGGAAGACACTGAAATAGAGGGCACAGAGAAATAGGGAAGCTAAGGGCTGAATACAGACATAAGAAAGGTAAAATTAACTGAAAAATACAGATTCATAAATATCTGCCCTTCAGCATGACATATGTTAGGAATTTCATTTTTGGTAGTGAAATGGCTGTTACACTTTAAAGGGAGTCTGTAACCAAAATGTCACCTTCTGCACTGTAGCGCAAAGAAACATGAATCAAACGGTACTCAGGGGCGGCGTTCGGGCAGTAAGTGCCATGGAGCGACAGTGCATAACTCCTCCCTAACCCCCTGTCTGGTCCACCCTGTAAACCCTGGAAATGCCATGCTTGTGCAGCTCACTGCTGGGCCCCGGCACACGCACTGTTCTGACCAAGGTGGGCTTTGGCATTGCTTCCAGCAGTGCGCATGCGCCAGCTAACAGCATTCTGCTAAGGATAGCTGGTGCCGATCCTGGAGGTGAACTGCACCATGCGCGGGATATCGGCCACTCTCTGCTTCATCATTACAAAGCAACTGTCTCTGCTTCCTAAGAGTGACGAGGTGGGGGCAGGAGGCCCTCCCGGTGAGGAGCCATAAGGGGGGTCTCTGCGATCCCTTTGGAGTTTGGAGGTTTAGGGGTGCAGGGAGCTATAAGGGGTTAGGGGTAGTTTCATAGGCCAGCTGGTGGACAAGATGGCACTGAGGGAGAGAGGGGGTGGGCTAGGTTTCAGCAGGGGGCTTAGGTAGAAAAATAGAGGGGCTAATTTCGGCTGGGAAGAATAGGGGGAGTGGTTAGGTTTTTGGCGGAAAAGGGGGGCGGAGTTTACAGGTATAAAGCAGGACAGGTGAGAGCAGGTAGGCAAGAAGATTTTTCGGATCTCACCTGAAGAGGACGTCATGAGGCCAGCTGATCGTGGACTCCAGCCTGCCCCAGAGGATGGAAGGAGAACCGGCTAGGAAGAAGCTGCGGCGCTCAGTGAAGGTCCCCCTGAGATTCCGGATGCAGCTACGCCTGGTAGGTCTCTTAAGGGGCTCAGGTCCCGGCCTCCGCTCTCTGTCCATTCTGTTTCTCCTTCCCCTCCTGCTTCCATTCCTTCCCTGTTCTCTCCTCTGCCCCCGCTTCGTGTGTCCCTCCTCCTGCGGTCTCCCGTTCCTGCTCCCCTTTCTCCCCCTCCTCCTTTTTTCCCCCCCTTCTTCCCCTGCTTCCCTCCTGGTGCTGCGGATCGCTACGTGTCTGCCGGGAGCTCCGGGGCGCAGGCAGCTGCGTGCGGCGCCGGAACTCCCGTATTTCCGGTCGGCGACCGTGTACTTCCGGTTCTTCCGGGCCACGTGACCGCTGACTCGGACTCTCCGGCACAGGTACCCCAGCTTTCTCCTGGTGCCGGAGGGGTATTGCAGGCGGGGGGTCCTCTAATGGGCCCCTTGAGAGCTCTGACCCCTTGGGGTTAGTGAGCAGGGTCGGAGCTCCTGTTGGTCTTCTCGGGGGACGCGGGCAGGCGGCCTCCTCTATTGCCGTGTCTCCTGGGGTGCCTACGCCGCCTCTACCCCCAGGTCTTGCTCCCCCTTGTGATGGAGGGCTTACCAGGCCCCCTCCGAGCTTGGTGGAGCCTGGGGCATGTCCTGCACTCCCCCTAGTGACTCCCTCATATATTGGGGCTATTGACAAAGGGGCTGCTTCCAGCCCCCCAGCTCGGCTGCCAGGCCTCTATACAGGCTGCCCAGGTTCTTACCCCCTGATTACCCAGGTTCCTGTCTCAGGTATCCAGGCCATAGCTATGCTACCCAGGCCCTGGCTCTGCCTCCCAGGCCATGAGTAGCCCTGCCCAGCCGGTCATGGGCCACATTCCCTTGTTTCCTGGCGTTGTTACCCCCTTTCAGTGGAATTTTCCCTCCGGCCCAGTGGCTATGGGGCCTGGGAGTTCATTGCTAGGTCCCTGGGCTAGTTCTGTTCCCTGGTTTCAGGGCACCCCTCTATGCAGCCTGGCTCTGCATTTAGTTT
>ONZH01001728.1:0-32044 GCA_900303285.1 Rhinella marina
TAGATATCGCGCGGATGTACTGACCAGTAGAAATGAAAGTAACGGATCAGTTTTAATGAACATCGAACGTTGTAAATAAGAAACCCGTAGAACTGTAGCGGAAATAGCGTTTTTTTTTGCAATTTCACCCGATTTGGAATTTTTTTCCTACTTCCCTCTACACCATATGCAATATTAAATGGTGGCGTTGGAAAGTACAACTTGTCCCGCAAAAAACAAGCCCTCATACAGCTATGTGAACAGAAAAATAAAACAGTTATGGCTGTTTGAAGGCAGGGAGCGCAAAACGAAAACACAAAGCCGAAAAAACCTCCGGGACTGAAAAGGTTAAGGCTTCAGTCACACATCAGTATTTTTGTTTTCGAGATTTTCGTTCCGTTTTTTACGAAGTGTACATCCGCATCCGTTCCGTTTTTCCGCAAAAAAAATGTAGGAGGAATATATGTTGGTCGGGTATTTCTTTCTATTTCCTGGAAACGGATCCGTAATTGCGGATGACATATTGATGTATTCGCGATTTCATCCACATTTTTTGCTGACCCATTGACTATAATGGGACCACGGACCGCATGTGCGGACAAAAGCAGGACAAGCTCTATCTTATTTGCGGATCCGCATAATGGAACGGAACAACGGATGCGGACAGTATACGGAGTGCTGTCCGCATTTTTCCAGTACCCATTGAAATGAATGGGTCTACATTACGTTCCACAAATTTGCGGGAACGGATCCGGATTAAAAAATACGGACGTGTGAATGGACCCTTGATAGTTCCATCCTCATTGGGTACTTCTTAGGTACCACAGATGGGGTACGTGGGTGATTTCCTACACATCTGATGGTGACCTATGGGCACAACACTTCTGAGGACACATGAGCGGAGGGTGAGGACTGCGTAAACGCCATCATTAACCCTATCAACTCCAGGTCATTGTATTCCTGTGGTTGGATGCCTGAGTTCACCTTGTCTATTGTGGGCAGATGACGTATACGCAAGACACGTGACAAGTCATTGGCGCTTGCGCAGCGAAGGATCCGATGCCCACATTCTATTGATCTTCTGCTGGTTAAGTCACAGCGCCAGCGCATGTGTGACTTCCGCACGCCATGGATTACATGTGGATGGCGAGTCTGAATAGGAGCGCGGATTGTTTTCCATATCATGTCCAAATTCGTTTTTCTTGATTCGCACAGGTGTGTATCGGCCAGTTTTGTATCTGTATTATTTACACCATGTACATGCTTCTCTGGGCTATATATGTTTATGATCACTGCACAGCTTATTTTGGAATAGAATAGATACGGCCCCGTTTACACGGTCATGTGAATGGGACCTTAATATTATAAAAATGTCTGTCTGTTCTCTATGCGCAACCAAACTACTGGGCCGATTTTCACCAAATTCGGCACACAGGTACATCAGGTGCCCGAGAAGGTTTTAGACCAGGTCTCATCTCTCTAGATCATACCGTTCCTGAGATATTCCCAAAATATGATCTCCATTAGACAATATTAGCCTGGGAGCTTTGGTTTCAAACCCCAACTGCCATTCTCTGCACAGACACACAGGGAGGGCAGGTTTCCATAACAACACAGCCAGGTAATTAGCAGCCAGCTGACTGGTGGGAGGTGACTGGTGTTATTTACGAGGGACTGTATCATATAGAAGACTGGTGGGAGGTGACTAGTGTTATTACATGGGACTGTATCATATAGAAGACTGGTGGGAGGTGACTGGTGTTATTTACATGGGACTGTATATATAGAAGACTGGTGGAGGTGACTGGTGTTATTTACATGGGACTGTATCATATAGAAGACTGGTGGGAGGTTGACTATGTTATTTACATGGGACTGTATATTAGAAGACTGGTGGGGTGACTGGTGTTATTTACATGGGACTGTATCATATAGAAGACTAGTGGGAGGTGACTGGTGTTATTTACATGGGACTGTATCATATAGAAGACTGGTGGGAGAGGACTGGTGTTATTTACATGGGACTGTATCATATAGAAGACTGGTGGAGGGACTGATTCATGGGACTGTATCAGAAGACTGTTGGTGGTGGGATGACTAGTGTTATTATACATGGAACTGTATCATATAGAAGACTGGTGGGAGGTGACTGGTGTTATTTACATGGGACTGTATCATATAGAAGACTGGTGGGAGGTGACTGGTGTTATTTACATGGGACTGTATCTATAGAAGACTGGTGGGAGAGGACTGTGTTTTTACATGGGACTAGTATTCATATAAAGACTAGTGGGAGGTGAACTGGTGTTATTTACATGGGACTGTATTATAGAAGACTGTGGGAGGTGACTGGTGTTA
Source organism: Rhinella marina (assembly GCA_900303285.1). Classification (NCBI taxonomy): domain Eukaryota; kingdom Metazoa; phylum Chordata; class Amphibia; order Anura; family Bufonidae; genus Rhinella; species Rhinella marina. Next base: position 2,338 of record ONZH01001728.1, read on the forward strand.
TTTACATGGGACTGTATCATATAGAAACTGGTGAGAGGAATGGTGTTATTTACATGGACTGTATCATATAGAAAACTGTGGAGAGGGACTGGTGTTTTTTTACATGGGACTATATCATATAGAAGACTGGTGGAGGTGACTGGTGTTATTTACATGGACTATATCATATAGAAGACTGGTGGGAGGTGACTGGTGTTATTTACATGGGACTTTATCAAATACTGGTCGGAGGTGACTGGTGTTATTTACATGGGACTGTATCATATAGAAGACTGGAGGGAGAGGATTGGTGTTATTTACATGGGACTGTATTGTATAGAAGACTGGTGGTAGGGGTATGGTGTTATTTACATGGGACTGTATTGTATAGAAGATTGGAGGGAGTGATGCTATTTACATGGGACTGTATCATATAGAAAACTGGTAGGAGAGGACTGGCGTTATTTACTTGGGGACTGCATGGTATAGAAGACTGGAGGGAGAGGACAGGCATTATAATGTATGGGGGCACTACAGAGAATATTATAACTCTAGGGAGTATGGCAGAAGGTGTTATAATTACAGGGGCCACTGAAGGGAACATTATGAATACTGTGGACAGTGATGGCAGGCATTACTACTGAAATCTCCGTAGGAGTGCCTTATAGATTGGCCTTATTGTTACTGAGGGCACTGTAGGGGGCCTTATTACCACTGGGGGTACTATGGGGAGGGGGGGCTTCTGCCTAGCAGTGAGCCCAGTGATGTAACCGTCACTAATGGACAGGCTTTAGCGCCACCCTAGCCTATAAAGCCGCCCATCAGTGCCGGTGACGTCTCCGCTTAGCAGTGTAAAAATGTAAACAAAACAGCCCTTGCCCTTACCTTTACAGCGCAGGCCAAGAGCATTGGAGCATGAAATGTCAGAGGGGCTGAGTAGGGGGGAGAAGGGGTTATGTCCAAGGAAAGGGTAGGGGGTGCCCCAGGTACATTCCAGCACAGGGGCCCTGTGTTGTCTGTGTCCGCCCATGCATTGCGTGTCCTCATAAATTACTATGGCATTGACCTGTAATTCAGGCCACCCTTAAAAGAAGGACTTAAAACCCCCGCCCCAGGTCTCGCTAAGTCATGCCCCCGACTTGGTCAGGCCACGCCCCCTCCCACCCTGCAGCCAACAGGGATTGAAAAATTAAAGGTAAAAATCAATTTCTGTCAGCTGCAGGGGATGGAGGGTTAGGGTGACTTTCTCTCTGCAACGACACACAGAAACATTAAATGAAATAGATTAAATATACCTATGCAAAGCGATGTTTTCTTCCACTGCTACCCACTATGTTTCCTCATAAATTACCATGGCATTTACCTGTAATTCAGGCCACCCTCAAAAGAAAGACTTAAAGGGGTATTCTCATCTTAGACAATGGGGGCATATCGCTAGGATATGCCCCCATTGTCTTATAGGTGCGGGTCCCACCGCTGGGACCCGCACCTATCTCCAGAATGGAGCGGGGAGCGCTGCGCCTGGAGGACCCCAGGTTTCCGGGGGTCCGGCCACCACCAGGCGCAGCTCCCTGCGCCGCTCATAGAAATGAATGGGAGCCGGGCCGTGCATGCGCGGTGCGCTCCCATTCATTTCTATGGAGCCGACGGAAGTAGCCGAGCCAGCGCTCGGCTATTTTCGGCGGCCCCATAGAAATGAATGGAGGGCGGCTGCGCATGCGCAGTGCGCCCTCATTCATTTCGGGGGCTCCGTTCTGGAGATAGGTGCGGGTCCCAGCGGTGGGACCCGCACCTATAAGACAATGGGGGCATATCCTAGCGATATGCCCCCATTGTCTAAAATGAGAATAACCCTTTAAAAGCACCCCCCCCCACCGCTAAACCACGCCCCTGACCCAGTCAGGTCACGCCCCTCCCACTCAGCAGCCAATGGGGATTGAAAAAATGAAGGTAAAAATCAACTACTGTCAGCTGCATTGACTTACTCTCTGCAACGACACATAGAAACATTAAATGAAATATACCCAGGCGAAGCCGGGTCCTTCTGCTAGTGTGTTGTATATATATATATATATATATATGTGTGAGGTATATGTACACGGCTCCTGTGTGTGTGTGTGTATATATATATAGGTGTGGTATATAGATGATGTATACATATACGGCTCCTGTGCCCATGTTCCCAATTTCTCCCTAGTCACGTGAGCTGGCGCTGTATTTACAGCTCTCTGAGGCCACGCCCCCGGCGGTCACAATGGCCTCCTCTATCCAGTTGCTCTGCGCACTGTGGTTGTGATGGAGGAGGAGGGGCACTAGTTTCCCGCACAGCCCTGTACCCCGCTAACCGCACACAGACGGGTGGCCGGTTATCCTCTACTGGTACCGTAGTCTCATCTCACTGAGGCCGTGACAACAGCGGCTGTGACGTCATAGACGTGCCCTATATTGACTGTCAGTTTGACTCCACCCCGGCCACACCCGCTAATTCATATTCAGGAGCAGCTGTCACTGTTGGCTCCTCCCATCTACTCAATACCCATCTCGAGCTCCTCCCACCTCCCGGGTTTGGCGGTGACTTTCCCGTCTGTATCCATAACTCCCCTCCTGGCTCCTGAATATAAAGCAGCAGGCCACGCCCAGTTGCTGAATAATTGAGCGGAGCTCCGGAGCCGGAAGCAGAGCTGTTGAGTCAGTGCGAGGGGCGGAGCCAGACGGAGCCTCCGCCTCCTCCGCTACTGCCCGCCTCCTCCTCCGCCGTCCTCCTGCTCCTCAGCCTCAGCACCAGCCGCAGAGCCCGGCCCTCCGCTCCGGCACCATGATGGAGGAGATAGACCGATTCCAGGTGCCTACCGTGCACTCCGAAATGCAGCCACTGGTGAGAGACCCCCGGTCACTACCACCACCATCATCATCACCACCACCACCATCATCGTCCTCCTCCTCCCCCCGTGTATGTCATGTGACAGGGGTATTATGGGTGCAGTGATGATGGGGGTGGTAGTGCCAGAGGTGCAGAGACATGGTGGAATGATGGAGGTTATACTGACGGGGAGCTTATGGGATCACCGGTGATAATGGGGGTTGTAGTATTAGAGGTTCATGGAGATGGGGAAATCAGGGTTATAGTATCAGAGGAATGATCATGATGATGATAGGGGTTATACTAACATGTACTGGGACATGAGAGTATCCTGGGTGAAATGATGGGGGTTGTAGTGTCAGGGGAGTGTGATGTATAAGATCCTTATGTATTCCTGCACAGAGGAGCGCTGCTGTTATTGATGCTGACACCGGGGGGCGCTGCAGGTGCTGGAGGGTCACTGCTTGGATAGGATGATGGGAGTTGTGACCAGTGGTGTGTGTGTCACGTCTTATGACTGGTGGTCTGTGTGCCACTCACGTCTTATGCCCGGTGGTGTGTTTATTTCACATGTTGCGCCCATTTGTGTGTGTATGTCATGTCTTACGCCCGGTGTCATGTGTGTCACATCCTGCGTCCGGTGGTCTGTTTGTCACATTTTACACCTGGTGGTCTGTCTATGTGTGTCACTGTTTTCGGCTCTCCTGGGTGTGGTGTGTGGACGGAGCGCTCCTCCTGGAGGTTCAGGGGTTAATCCCCGGGAGACACCGGCTCTTTTCTTCTTCATTGACTCCATTATAATGGCCGCCTGTGAGTCAGCTGCTGCTCGGCCTGTGCCTTGTGCTCACTACACGGCTGTGACGTGCCCGGGGCCCCCAAGGACGGAGCCGGGCCAGTGGGGGGAGGGCTGGGCCCAGAACATTAAACCACTGTATGTGATGAAATAGTGTGTAAGATAATTGTGTACAATCCGAAAACCGGCCAATCAGATCTTCTCAGATCACCCGAATATGAGGGATCACATAATTATACCGTACTGAGGGGTCCGGGCTGTAATACCCGGGGGAGTGATATTATACTATTGGGTCCTAATTAACACACGGGGTGGAGTGATATTTTATACTGTAATTGTGGGGTCCGGGCTGTAGATTATACATCACACGGGGTGGAGTGATATTTATACTGTATTGTGAGGTCCGGCTGTAGATTATACATCACACGGGGTGGAGTGATATTTATACTGTATTGTGGGGTCCGGGCTGTAGATTATACATCACACGGGGTGGAGTGATATTTATAACTGTATTGTGAGGTCCGGGCTGTAGATTATACATCACCGGGGTGGAGTGATATTTATACTGTATTGTGAGGTCCGGGCTGTAGATTATACATCACACGGGGTGGAGTGATATTTATACTGTATTGTGAGGTCCGGGCTGTAGATTATACATCACACGGGGTGGAGTGATATTTATACTGTATTGTGAGGTCCGGGCTGTAGATTATACATCACACGGGGTGGAGTGATATTTATACTGTATTGTGAGGTCCGGGCTGTAGATTATACATCACACGGGGTGGAGTGTGATATTTATACTGTATTGTGAGGGTCCGGCTGTAGATTATACATCACACGGGGTGGAGTGATATTTATACTGTATTGTGAGGTCCGGGCTGTAGATTATACATCACACAGGGGTGGAGTGATATTTATACTGTATTGTGAGGTCCGGGCTGTAGATTATACATCACACGGGGTGGAGTGATATTTATACTGTATTGTGGGGTCCACACGGGCTGTAGATTTATACATCAACACGGGGTGGAGTGATATTTATACTGTATTGTGGGGTCCGGCTGTAGATTATACATCACACGGGGTGGAGTGATATTTATACTGTATTGTGAGGTCCGGCTGTAGATTAATACATCACACGGGGTGGAGTGATATTTATACTGTTTGTGAGGTCCGGGCTGTAGATTATACATTGTGAGGTCACACGGGGTGGAGTGAATATTTATACTGTATTGTGGGGTCCGGGCTGTAGATTATACATCACACGGGGTGGAGTGATATTTATACTGTATTGTGAGGGTCCGGCTGTAGATTATACATCACACAGGGTGGAGTGATATTTATACTGTATTGTGAGGTCCGGCTGTAGATTATACATCACACGGGGTGGAGTGATATTTATACTGTATTGTGGGGTCCGGGCTGTAGATTATACACATCACACGGGGTGGAGTGATATTTATTACTGTATTGTGAGGTCGCGGCTGTAGATTATACATCACACGGGGTGGAGTGATATTATATACTGTATTGTGAGGTCCGGGCTGTAGATTATACATCACACGGGTGGAGTGATATTTATACTGTATTGTGGGGTCCGGGCTGTAGATTATACATCACACAGGGGTGGAGTGATATTTATACTGTATTGTGAGGTCCGGGCTGTAGATTATACATCACACGGGGTGGAGTGATATTTTAATAACTGTACTGTGGGGTCCGGGCTGTAGATTATACATCACACGGGGTGGAGTGATATTTATACTGTATTGTGGGGTCCGGCTGTAGATTATACATCACACGGGGTGGAGTGATATTATAACTGTATTGTGGGGTCCCGGGCTGTAGATTATACATCACACGGGGTGGAGTGATATTTATACTGTATTGTGAGGTCCGGCTGTAGATTATACGTCACACGGGGTGGAGTGATATTATACTGTATTGTGGGGTCCGGGCTGTGATTATACATACAGGGGGTGGAGTGATATTTATACTGTATTGTGGGGTCCGGGCTGTAGATATACATCACACGGGGTGGAGTGATATTTTATACTGTATTGTGGGGTCCGGCCTGTAGATTATACATCACAGGGGGTGGAGTGATATTTATACTGTATTGTGGGGTCGGGCTGTAGATATACGTCACGACGGGGTGGAGTGATATTTATACTGTATTGTGGGGTCCGGGCTGTAGATTATACATCACAGGGGGTGGAGTGATATTTATACTGTATTGTGGGGTCCGGGCTGTAGATTATACATCACACGGGGTGGAGTGATATTTATACTGTACTGTGGGGTCCGGCTGTAGATTATACATCACACGGGGTGGAGTTTATACTTCAGCTATGACCTGTTGACCTCGTCCTGTGATGTCACAAGTCTTGTGATCCCTGAGTGCTATGATGTCATCATGTATCCGCCTCTTTGTAACCAGGGTTCTGGATACATCCTGCGGTATGTGTGATATTACCGCCATCCCTATCTGTCAGGACCATTTCCTCAGCATGAGCCGCTCATTCTTCAAGGTGTCTTCATTGCTGGAGTGCTCCTATACATGGTCTGTAGTGGGGCCCCTGACATCGGGGCCCCTGTGCTCGGTATGACTACAGGTCTACAGAGCCCCTGCACTCACCGTTTTCCCGGAGTTACGTCTCAGGAGCTCGCTGCTCACCAGGGTGCGGTCACTTCCACAGGAAACCCCTGGACGCTGCGCTTTATAATCACACCCTGCTACATGGAGAGCCCAGCATTGTGTGCGGAGCATGTCTATAGCTGTGTAATAGCCTGGCAACAACTCTGCCTGCTGTCAATGAGTGGAAACATTACCTCTCTGTATCCAGGGGCGGAAAACCTTAACCTGCTCTGCGAGTGGATGATCACCATATAGTGTAACAGTGGAGGGGACCATCCTTATACATAGGAGCAGTATTATAGTAGTGATATTCTTGTACATAGGAGCAGTATTATAGTAGTGATATTCTTGTACATAGGAGCAGTATTATAGTAGTTATATTCTTGTACACAGGAGCAGTATTATAGTAGTTATATTCTTGTACATAGGAGGCAGTATTATAGTAGTTATATTCTTGTACATAGGAGCAGTATTATAGTAGTGATATTCTTGTACATAGGAGCAGTATTATAGTAGTTATATTCTTGTACATAGGAGCAGTATTATAGTAGTTATATTCTTGTACATAGGAGCAGTATTATAGTAGTTATATTCTTATACATAGGAGCAGTATTATAGTAGTTATATTCTTGTACATAGGAGGCAGTATTATAGTAGTTATATTCTTGTACATAGGAGCAGTATTATAGTAGTTATATTCTTGTACATAGGAGCAGTATTATAGTAGTTTATATTCTTATACATAGGAGCAGTATTATAGTAGTTATATTCTTGTACATAGGAGGCAGTATTAATAGTAGTTATATTCCTGTACATAGGAGCAGTATTATAGTAGTTTATATTCCTGTACATAGGAGGCAGTATTATAGTAGTTATATTCTTGTACATAGGAGCAGTATTATAGTAGTTATATTCTTGTACATAGGAGGCAGTATTATAGTAGTTATATTCTGCACATAGGGGGCAGTATTATTAGTAGTTATATTCTTGTACATAGGAACAGTATTATAGTAGTTATATCTTGTACATAGGAACAGTATTATAGTAGTTATATTCTTGTACATAGTAGTAGCAGGAGCAGTATTATAGTAGTTATATTCTTGTACATAGGAGCAGTATTATAGTAGTTATATTCTTGTACATAGGAGCAGTATTATAGTAGTTATATTCTTGTACTTATTATACGTACATAGGAGCAGTATTATAGTCGTTATATTCTTGTACATAGGAGCAGTATTATAGTAGTTATATTCTTGTACATAGGAGGTAGTATATATAGTATTCTTGTACATAGTATTATAGTAGTTATATTCTTGTACATAGGAGCAGTATTATAGTAGTTTATATATTCTTGTACATAGGAGGCAGTATTATAGTAGTTATATTCTTGTACATAGGAGGCAGTATTATAGTAGTTATATTCTTGTACATAGGAGCAGGTATTATAGTAGTTATATTCTTGTACATAGGAGCAGTATTTATAGTAGTTATATTCTTGTACATAGGAGCAGGTATTATAGTAGTTATATTCTTGTACATAGGAGCAGTATTATAGTAGTTATATTCTTGTACATAGGAGCAGTATTATAGTAGTTATATTCTTGTACATAGGAGGTACAGTATTATAGTAGTATATATTCTTGTACATAGGAGGCAGTATATAGTAGTTATATTCTTGTACATAGGAGCAGTATTATAGTAGTTATATTCTTGTACATAGGAGCAGTATTATAGTAGTTATATATTCTTGTTATAGGGAGCAGTATTATAGTAGTTTATATTCTTGTATAATTCTTGTACATAGGAGCAGTATTATAGTAGTATATATTTCTTGTACATAGGAGCAGTATTATAGTAGTTATATTCTTGTACATAGGAGCAGTATTATAGTAGTTATATTCTTGTACATAGGAGCAGTAGTATTATAGTAGTTATATTCTTGTACATAGGAGCAGTATTATAGTAGTTATATTCTTGTACATAGGAGCAGTATTATAGTAGTTATATTCTTGTACATAGGAGCAGTATTTATAGTAGTTATATTCTTGTACATAGGAGCAGTATTATAGTAGTTATATTCTTGTACATAGGAGCAGTATTATAGTAGTTATATTCTTGTACATAGGAGCAGTATTATAGTAGTTATATTCTTATACATAGGAGCAGTATTATAGTAGTATATATTCTTGTACATAGGAGCAGTATTATAGTAGTTATATTCTTGTACATAGGAGCAGTATTATAGTAGTTATATTCTTGTACATAGGAGCAGTATTATAGTAGTTATATTCTTGTACATAGGAGGCAGTATTATAGTAGTTATATTCTTGTACATAGGAGCAGTATTATAGTAGTTATATTCTTGTACATAGGGCAGTATTATAGTAGTTATTTCAGTATATAGTAGTTATATTCTTGTACATAGGAGGCAGTATTATAGTAGTTATATTCTTGTACATAGGAGGCAGTATTATTATAGTAGTTATATTCTTGTACATAGGAGCAGTAATAGTATAGTCAGTTATATTCTTGTACATAGGAGCAGTATTATAGTATAGTTTATATTCCTGTACATAGGAGCAGTATTATAGTAGTTATATTCTTGTACATGGAGCAGTATTATTTAGTTATATTCTTGTACATAGGAGCAGTATTATAGTAGTTATATTCTTGTACATAGGAGCAGTATTATAGTAGTTATATTCTTGTACATAGGAGCAGTATTATAGTAGTTATATTCTGTACATAGGAGCAGTATTATAGTAGTTATATTCTTGTACATAGGAGCAGTATTATAGTAGTTATATTCTTGTACATAGGAGCAGTATTATAGTAGTTATATTCTTGTACATGGGAGCAGTATTATAGTAATTATATATTCTCTTTTGTAGTGGGGAGACACCAGGTAGTTCTTTTTCTCTCAGATGTATGATGTGGCGATATCTCTGCTCCCGGTTGTAGCGCTCTTTTCTGACGTTATTTTCCGGTTTTGATTTTGGTATTTTGTGGATTTGCCGCTCGTGTTTTATTGCTGCATTAACTCTTCCTGATCCTTGTCGTCTATAAATTCTTTTTTTGCTGTTAATTGTTTTTCTGCTGTTTCCAATAAAAGCACAGATCCGCTCGTGTCAGTATTTTATGAGCGCCGCTCTCTACTGAATATTCTCCTCGGCTCCGCAGAGTCCGCTGGAAGCCGCCAGCAATTTTACAAAAGTAAACCGGAGCAATTTCTCCCCGGAGGCTTCGTCCCCGGCACCTGAGATCATCATGTTTACAGGGCGGCCATCGGCGCGGCTTATTTATAGCCGCCATCTTTACTGTGATCTCTGTGGGACTTGTGTAGCAGAGGTGACTCAGCGCAATCAGGCGGAAAGCAGATTTATGTGTGTATAACACTGAGGAGCGCTGTGCGCTGGGGGGATGGAGTCAGGAGACGGGCTCTGGATACGACACCCGCGGCGCCGCTGACGGATTGCTTAATATTCAGTGTGACCAGTAGGGCGGCGATCTTCTTGGTAGATTTTAGCCAGGATATTGATATTCGTATTTTCAGAAGATTTGAGGTCGCTGTCCCTTTAACAGTCCCGGGTTAGAGCAGTGCAGCAAGGCTCTTCTCAGCAGCGGCGCCCCCCAGAGGCTTCATGTTGCGCATTATTGGTTGCATTAATTAAAAGTTTCCTTCCAGCAGCTCGTGGGAGGGGCGTCAATTAGAGCGAGCACATGTAAATGAGGCCGGCGTCGCGGGACGTTGACGACATCTCGTCTGCAGTGAAGCCAGAGCCGTAGGCCAAGTCCTGGCTGCTGTACCACTACAATTCCCAGCATGCCCTGACAGCCTCAGGCGGCTTTGCAGTAGCCAAGACGCTGTAGGTTATACCTGGTGCCAAATGACAATTTTTTTTTATTATTTTTTTTCTTTTTACTTTTCTACCGCAGTGACCTTTCATCCATGCTGCATGTAGGTTGTTCCTGCTTGATCAGCAGCTTCTGCAGGTGCACCTGAGCAATGCTGGAGCATAAACAGGTGCATGGTGCCAGGACAGCCCCTGCGGGGACGGGTGGCATTGTGCCCGGAGAAGTAGGGTGTACCATCCTGCACCGCCATGTGGAGGCCAGAAATTGGGGTGCTGTAGACACATGTACCGGTATTATACGGGTCCTGTGATTTTTTTTTTTGTTTTGTTTTTGTTTGCCTCCTGAGTGTCGGTTGTTACTGTAGTTCTGGCATTTTATTCGTGAAGGGTAAGCTGCTGAACATAATGGTGTCAGTCTCCTCTGCTGGACGTAGGGGCAGGATGTCATCCGCTCGCCGGGGTTTATGTCCTCACTTGGTTTTACACAGACTCGTCTTTCATTATGGAAAGTGCAGCCGTTTCCTGAAGTTCAGCTCAGGTTTCATCTCAAAGTGTAAGCGCCCCGATCCCAATACACAGGCCTCATACAGAGAGCATAGGAGGTACGCAGCCCCCCTGCCGCTCCGCCTGGTATCAGATATATACATGTACCCTATATACCAGGACAAGATCCAGATCAGTTCTGTCATCATACATATAGTGCGTACAGAGTGACTGCAGCAGCAGAATAGTGAGTGCAGCTCTGGAGTATAATACAGGATGTAACTCAGGATCAGTACAGGATAAGTAATGTATGTACACAGTGACTGCACCAGCAGAATAGTGAGTGCAGCTCTGGAGTATAATACAGGATGTAACTCAGGATCAGTACAGGATAAGTAATGTATGTACACAGTGACTGCACCAGCAGAATAGTGAGTGCAGCTCTGGAGTATAATACAGGATGTAACTCAGGATCAGTACAGGATAAGTAATGTATGTACACAGTGACTGCACCAGCAGAGAATAGTGAGTGCAGCTCTGGAGTATAATACAGGATGTAACTCAGGATCAGTACAGGATAAGTAATGTATGTACACAGTGACTGCACCAGCAGAATAGTGAGTGCAGCTCTGGAGTATAATACAGGATGTAACTCAGGATCAGTACAGGATAAGTAATGTATGTACACAGTGACTGCGCCAGCAGAATAGTGAGTGCAGCTCTGGAGTATAATACAGGATGTAACTCAGGATCAGTACAGGATAAGTAATGTATGTACACAGTGACTGCACCAGCAGAATAGTGAGTGCAGCTCTGGAGTATAATACAGGATGTAACTCAGGATCAGTACAGGATAAGTAATGTATGTACACAGTGACTGCACCAGCAGAATAGTGAGTGCAGCTCTGGATATAATACTAAAGATCAGTAATAATGTATGTATCAGTGATGCACAGCAGAATAGGAGTGCACTCTGGATAATACAGGATGAATCAGTCAGTACAGGATAAGTAATGTATGTACATGCACCAGCAAATAGTGAGTCAGCTTCAGTACAGGATGTAGACTATAAATACAGGATGTAATTAGATAGTACAGGATAAGTAATGTATGTACACAGTGACTGCACCAGCAGAATAGTGAGTGCAGCTCTGGAGTAGAATACAGGATGTAACTATGGGCCCCCATACATTTATCAGAGCTTGATTATTCCGGGAGGACCAGACGATTATATTATCTGTCTGAGGCAGTGAAGGGTCCGTCTAGTTGAATTGTCTCGATACGGTTGTTCTCTTGCAGCAGTTTACTTTCTTTATTGACAACACATGCATGCTCGGCTGATTTGAAGTGCGTGTTTGTGCACGAGTCTAGAGGAATAGCGGTGACACGATACGACATGGTCTGTGCTGTGTGTCTCCTTACACTGCGCTGCCACCAGCCCCAAAAACCACATGTGACATCGCGCCCTTTAAGTGCCCTCCACCCCATTCTCCTCCAGTCTTGTGCAGTGTTTCCGTCTCCTGGCAGTGCAGGGGTTAATACGAGCCCCTCCGCTCTACTCCGTTCTCTTTTTTTTTTTTTTTTTTTTAAGAAGCTGCTAAATCTTCAAAGTGTAGAAAGATAAAAGTCATTTCTGCCGCTAATGAGTCGTCCACAGAGCTGGCGGATTGTGCCCGCCTCCCTGCGTGCCAGGCTGATGGGCTCTGTACATGGGGTAGATGCCAGGCCGCCAGCAGGAGTAATCAGAGGAGTATTTACTCCTCCAATATGAGAACATGAGGCCACATCTGGGCACGATGACGGTGTGCCCGGGCACCTCTCCTCCGCAGGTCTGTGCAGCTGTCTGTGCCCGCCTCCCTCCGTGCCAGGCTGATGGGCTCTGTACATGGGGTAGATGCTAGGCTGCCAGCAGCAGTGATCAGTCTGGGCATAGGGTAGACGCCCGTCATGGGGGGCACACCATTGTCCCAGTGGTCGGCAACACTTGGGTGCCATAGTTAGACCTGCAGCTTTACCGGATCATTTGGCAGACTGGCGCCATCTTGCTTGGTGTGGGGGCAGCCAGAATACAGTGCAGAGGAACTCTAGGAGGTGTGCCAGGGCAGTGGGGCACTCCGGAGGGGAAGGCAACAAATTGTCACCCCGACCAGCGCTGGGGCAGCCGCCTGTGGCACTGATCTCTGGGGATACTGATGACACCTTGGCATGCAGACTGGCACCTGGCGGTATACGTGGAGGGGCAGTGTGCAGTTTATTGCCCGGAGGTCAAGGACCTGACGACCCCAGTTATAGTCGGTGACTGGCAGTCGCTCGTGTGCCCATGATGCCCGCCTGCCCTGCCCTGGCATGTGGTTTTGTCAGACACGTCCGCGCTCATCTCGGAGTGGAAATTGATGCTCCCAGTGGAGGGAAACCTGGAAATAGACGGGAATTGCTTGTTATACCCCCGGGCACCCGGCCAATGAGACGGCAGGGGGCACCCCGCCTCAGGAAATCCTGCAGATCCTCAGCATCAAATCTGTGTGTCAGTAAATCCTGTAGATCCTCAGCATCAGATCTGTGTGTCAGTAAATCCTTCACATCCTCAGCATTAAATCTGTGTGTCAGTAAATCCTGTAGATCCTCAGCATCAGATCTGTGTAAGGAAATTCTAAAGAGCCTTAACACTGGCGCTACATGTCAGTAAAGTCTGCAGCATTCTCTGAATTTGATTTGTGTGTCAGTAAATGTTGCAGAACATTTGCAGCAGTTTCTAGACTTGATCTACATGTCAGTAAATTCTACGGAACTTCTGGATCAGTCAGATTTGTGAGGCAGTATATTTTTTAGAGCCTCCAGCCATCTCTGGACAAGGTTCTCTGGGTGTCAGTAAGTGATGCAGACTGGTGGCCTGCAGTAGACGAGCCTTATATAGCATGGATAGCTGTGAGCTGCACCTGCGTCTGGTGAACGGGGACGTGTAGCTGCGATGCTCTGCAGCGGGGCCCCTTTGGATAGAGGTGATTCCTCTGCTGATGACTACATCTGACCCTCCTGGCACAGTGTGGATTATGGCGCCATCCTCTGTCCTCATTACGTTGATGATTGGACATTCCCAGGAGATGTGTAGGTGGAGGCCGTTGATGGTTGGACATTCCCAGGAGATGTGCAGGTGGAGGCCGTTGATGGTTGGACATTCCCAGGAGATGTGTAGGTGGAGGCCGTTGATGGTTGGACATTCCCAGGAGATGTGTAGGTGGAGGCCGTTGATGGTTGGACATTCCCAGGAGATGTGCAGGTGGAGACCATTGATGATTGGACATTCCCAGGAGAGATGTGCAGGTGGAGGCCGTTGATGGTTGGACATTCCCAGGAGATGTGTAGGTGAGGCCGTTGATGGTTGGACATTCCAGAGATGTGTAGGTGGAGGCCGTTGGTTGGACATTCCCAGGAGATGTGTAGGTGGAGGCCGTGGATGGTTGGACATTCTCAGGAGATGTGTAGGTGGAGGCCGTTGATGGTTGGACATTCCCAGGAGATGTGTAGGTGGAGGCCGTGGATGGTTGGACATTCTCAGGAGATGTCTAGGTGGAGGCCGTTGATGATTGGACCTTCCCAGGAGATGTCTAGGTGGAGGCCGTTGATAGTTGGACATTCCCAGGAGATGTGCAGGTGGAGACCATTGATGATTGGACATTCCCAGGAGATGTGCAGGTGGAGGCCGTTGATGGTTGGACATTCCCAGGAGATGTGCGGTGGAGGCCGTTGATGGTGGACATTCCCAGGAGATGTGTAGGTGGAGGCCGTGGATGGTTGGACATTCCCAGGAGATGTGTAGGTGGAGGCCGTGGATGGTTGGACATTCCAGGAGATGTGTAGGTGGAGGCGGTGATGGTTTGACATTCCCAGGAGATGTGTAGGTGGAGGCCGTGGATGGTTGGACTTCTCAGGAGATGTCTAGGTGGAGGCCATTGATGATTGGACCTTCCCAGGAGATGTCTAGGTGGAGGCCGTTGATGGTTGGACATTCCAGGAAATGTACATGTTGATAGTTGGACATTCCCAGGAGATGTGTAGGTGGAGGCCGTTGATGGTTGGACATTCCCAGGAATGTACATGTTGATAGTTGGACATTCCCAGGAGATGTGTAGGTGGAGGCCGTGGATGGTTGGACATTCCCAGTAGATGTGTAGGTGGAGGTCGTTGATGATTGGACATTCCCAGGAGATGTGCAGGTGGAGGCCGTTGATGGTTGGACATTCCCAGGAGATGTGCAGGTGGAGGCCGTTGATGATTGGACATTCCCAGGAGATGTGTAGTTGGAGGCCGTTGATGATTGGACATATTCAGGAGATGTGTAGGTGGAGGCCGTTAATGATTGGCATTCCCAGGAGATGTGTAGGTGGAGGCCGTTGATGATTGGACATATTCAGGAGATGTGCAGGTGGAGGCCGTTGATGGTTTGGACATTCCCAGGAGATGTGGCAGGTGGAAGCCGTTGATGGTTTGGACATTCCCAGGAGATGTGTAGGTGGAGGCCGTTGATGTTTGGACATTCCCAGGAGATGGTTCAGTCTCGTAGGGGTGGACGGGGTGATTTGGGGGTCACTACAATGTTGTGATCTTTGATTGGTTTCTTCCAAAGAACATTGAAAACCGATGTAGAAATGTCCTGTAATCCTGAGAAATAGTCTAAGATCCTGATGTCATCCAGCTGAAGGTCGTGTACACAGAGCATTATTTCTATTATGAGGAGTTACATAATACTTTATTACTCCAGAGCTCAACTCCCAGTTCTGCTGGCTGGCTCTTGAAATTTGTCTGAATGACTCACCCCTAATGTCTCAGTGGAGCTCCCATAATGCATTAATTTCATATAAATCCTACTGACTGAAGAGACAGCAGGTCTAGTAATAAAGGAGGGGGGGATACTGCTTCACAGGTGACAGAGCAGAGAGAATGCTGGGAGATTTCATCCATAAAGCCTGCAGAATAGTGAGTGCAGCTCTGGAGGATAATACAGGATGTAACTCAGGATCAGTACAGGATAAGTAATGTATGTACACAGTGACTGCACCAGCAGAATAGTGAGTGCAGCTCTGGAGTATAATACAGGATGTAACTCAGGATCAGTACAGAATAAGTAATGTATGTACACAGTGACTGCACCAGCAGAATAGTGAGTGCAGCTCTGGAGTATAATACAGGATGGAACTCTGGATCAGTACAGGATAAGTAATGTATGTCACACAGTGGACTGCACCAGCAGAATAGTGAGTGCAGCTCTGGAGTATAATACAGGATGTAACTCAGGATCAGTACAGGATAAGTAATGTATGTACACAGTGACTGCACCAGCTAGAATAGTGAGTGCAGCTCTGGAGTATAATACAGGATGTAACTCAGGATCAGTACAGGATAAGTAATGTATGTACACAGTGACTGCACCAGCAGAATAGTGAGTGCAGCTCTGGAGTATAATACAGGATGTAACTCAGGATCAGTACAGGATAAGTAATGTATGTACACAGTGACTGCACCAGCAGAATAGTGAGTGCAGCTCTGGAGTATAATACAGGATGGAACTCAGGATCAGTACAGGATAAGTAATGTATGTACATAGTGACTGCACCAGCAGAATAGTGAGTACAGCTCTGGAGTGTAATACAGGATGTAACTCAGGATCAGTACAGGATAAGTACACAGAGACTACACCAGCAGAATAGTGAGTGCAGACAGACTGGGGACGGCTGGTCCGCATACCCTTGGGTGGGGGTGACTGATGTTCCTGTAGCCGGCCCGATGTGCGGTCGGGTGCAGTCTCTCTGTAAAGGTCACTCCATGTATTCTTAAGCAGCAATGTCTATTCCTGTGACAGTGAACTTCTGCCTCTGGAGCACTGACTGTACGAACCACAGACGACTTTAGACCACCCCCCCATTATATGGTTCAGATTTATTTTCCATTCAGTTTTTTTCTCTCATAGATCCGAGCACTGTGTATGGGAGAACCATTGTTCTGTTAACCCTGGTTAATCAATAGAATGCCAGTGCAGTGAATACTGACAGATACATTCAGAGCACTAAGATAATGAGAGGTGGTGTGGAATAAGTGAGCTTCTCATAATTTTGTAGGGGGCGCCTCTATCGTCAGGGCTGATCACCAAACCTATAATTCGTACTGCCACTCAGCATCCAGGCTGCACTGAGCTGGTTGTGAGCACACTGTTATGGGGGATCTGTGGAGCTGTGGACACTGTTATGGGGGATCTGTGGGACACTGTTATGGGGGATCTGTGGACTGATCTGTGGGGATGGGGGGGATCTGTGGATGACACTGTTATGGGGGATCTGTGGAGGACACTGTTATGGGGGATCTGTGGATGACACTGTTATGGGGGATCTGTGGATGGACACTGTTATGGGGGATCTGTGGATGACACTGTTATGGGATCTGTGGGGGATTATGTGGGTGGATGGACACTGTTATGGGGGATCTGTGGATGACACTGTTATGGGGGATCTGTGGATGACACTGTTATGGGGGATCTGTGGATGACACACTGTTATGGGGGATCTGTGGATGACACTGTTATGGGGGATCTGTTGGATGACACTGTTATGGGGGATCTGTGGATGACACTGTTATGGGGATCTGTGGATGACACACTGTTATGGGGGATCTGTGGATGACACTGTTATGGGGGATCTGTGGATGATGACACTGTTATGGGGGATCTGTGGATGACACTGTTATGGGGGATCTGTGGATGGACACTGTTATGGGGGATCTGTGGATGACACTGTTATGGGGGATCTGTGGATGACACTGTTATGGGGGATCTGTGGATGGACACTGTTATGGGGGATCTGTGGAGGACACTGTTATGGGGGATCTGTGGAGGACACTGTTATGGGGGATCTGTGGATGACACTGTTATGCTGTTGTTATGGGGGGATCTGTGGATGACACTGTTATGGGGGATCTGTGGATGACACTGTTATGGGGGATCTGTGGGACACTGTTATGGGGGATCTGTGGATGACACTGTTGGGGGATCTGTGGATGACACTGTTATGGGGGATCTGTGGATGACACTGTTATGGGGATCTGTGGATGACACTGTTATGGGGGATCTGTGGATGACACTGTTATGGGGGATCTGTGGATGACACTGTTATGGGGGATCTGTGGATGACACTGTTATGGGGGATCTGTGGAGGACACTGTTATGGGGGATCTGTGGATGACTGTTTATGGGGGTGTCTGTTATGGGGATCTGTGGATGGGATCTGTGGACACTTATGGGGATCTGTGGATGACACTGTATGGGGGATCTGTGGAGGACACTGTTATGGGGATCTGTGGAGGACACTGTTATGGGGGATCTGTGGATGGACACTGTTATGGGGGATCTGTGGAGGACACTGTTATGGGGGGATCTGTGGAGGACACTGTTATGGGGGATCTGTGGATGACACTGTTATGGGGGATCTGTGGATGACACTGTTATGGGGGATCTGTGGAGGACACTGTTATGGGGATCTGTGGATGACACTGTTATGGGGGATCTGTGGATGTTATGGGGGATCTGTGGATGACACTGTTATGGGGATCTGTGGATGACACTGTTATGGGGGATCTGTTGGATGACACTGTTATGGGGGATCTGTGGATGACACTGTTATGGGGGATCTGTGGATGACACTGTTATGGGGGATCTGTGGATGACACACTGTTATGGGGGATCTGTGGATGGACACTGTTATGGGGATCTGTGGATGACACTGTTATGGGGGATCTGTGGATGACACTGTTATGGGGGGATCTGTGGATGACACTGTTATGGAGGATCTGTGGATGACACTGTTTATGGGGGATCTGTGGATGACACTGTTATGGGGGATCACTGTTATGGGGATCTGTGGATGACACTGTTATGGGGGATCTGTGGATGGACACTGTTATGGGGATCTGTGGATGGACACTGTTATGGGGATCTGTGGATGACACTGTTATGGGGGATCTGTGGAGGACACTGTTATGGGGGATCTGTGGATGACACTGTTATGGGGATCTGTGGAGGACACTGTTATGGGGGATCTGTGGAGGACACTGTTATGGGGGATCTGTGGAGGACACTGTTATGGGGATCTGTGGAGGACACTGTTATGGGGATCTGTGGATCTGTGGAGGACACTGTGTGGACACTGTATGGGGATCTGTGGATGACACTGTTATGGGGATCTGTGGATGCCACTGTTATGGGGGATCTGCGGCTGCAGGTATATAGATCTCCAGTCTCCAAGTATGTGGCGGCTGATGTGCGGACCCTTCTCCGGATCTGTCCTCTCGATGACCCCCTGTAATGGCGGGCAACCCCCGCTTCACCCGGCGTCGGTTCTGCAGAGCGCTCATCGTCAGCGGTTACATAAATAGAGATTACATAAGACTCTGCTGGGAGTTACAGGTGTGAACACGTCCCCTACGTCAGGCCGCGCTCACACTATACATTTTTTATGCATTTTTCGATGCCTTGTTTGTAACCATTTCCTCGCCCTGTGCCCCGCTGCACACGCTCGTGTGTCACATGATGATGGCGTCAAGTCAGCGTATTCACTGGACACTCCCCTTAATACTCCAGTCACATCCAGAACTGCACTCTTTAGAATGAAGGCAATACATAGTGAGGATTTATGGGCGGTATAATGTGGCAGTGTTATGTTGGTATTGTATCTCAGAATTATATATGCATGGTATGGCGGTTTTATGTGTGTGGTGTATGGTAGTATGATGTGGTCATTGTACCGGGGTATCATGTAGCCATTTTATGGTAGTATGTTAGCATTGTATGATGTATATGTTTTGGTCTTTGTATGGCGGTATTGTCTGGTCATTGTATGGTAGTATTATGTTAGCATTGTATGGCAGTATGATGTCATTGTGTGGTGGTATGATGTGGTCATTGTATGGCGGTATGATGCGGTCATTGTATGGCGGTATGATGCGGTCATTGTATGGCGGTATGATGCGGTCATTGTATGGCGGTATGATGCGGTCATTGTATGGCGGTATGATGCGGTCATTGTATGGCGGTATGTATGGCGGTATGATGTGGTCATTGTATGGCGGTATGATATGTGGGTCATTGTTGGCGGTATGATGTGGTATGTGTATGGGTGATGGTATGATCTGGTCATTGTAATGGCGGTATGATGCGGTCATTGTATGGCGGTATGATGGTCATTGCGGTCATGTATTGGCGGTATGACGGTATGATGCGGTCATTGTTATGGCGGTTCATTGTATGGCGGTATGATGGCGGTCATTGTATGGCGGTATGATGCGGTCATTGTATGGCGGTATGATGCGGGTAATGCGGTATTGTATGGCGGTATGATGCGGTCATTGTATGGCGGTATGATGCGCTCATTGTATGGCGTTATGATGCGGTCATTGTATGGCGGTATGATGTGCTCATTGTATGGCGTTATGATGCGGTCATTGTATGGTGGTATTGTCTGGTGGTATTATGTAAGCATTGTATGGCGGTATGATGCGGTCATTGTATGGTGGTATGATGTGCTCATTGTATGGTGGTATGATGTGGTCATTGCATGGTGGTATTATGTAAGCATTGTATGGCGGTATTGTTCACTCATTATATGGAGGAATTATTTATCTGTTTATCAGTATAAACATATGATCTCCAGCAGCGGTGCGGGTTTTGCAGGTGGCCGGCAGACTAGTATTGTAAGGCGTCGATGCCTCCATCACTTTATGCCCAGGGCCCTTTAGCCCCTCAGTTGCCGGGTCCCATACCGCACCTCCCTGCACCCTCCGCCCTCCAGACATTGATGTAGCTGTCACATCGGTGGTCACACCATTGTCTGCCCTATAGACCTCCCCCCCGCTGTCATCCAGACCCCCGTGACCACCGGACTCCTTTACAGATCAGCGTCATCTCTCCAGTAACTGAGGAGGGGCCCCCGGGAGCGGAGACCTCAGACAATCCATTATCTGTAGATCCTTCCAGACGGCGGCTGAATACTAAAGATGGAGCCGCAGGAAGGATCAATGAGCCGGGGGTGGGGCGGAAGCCGCTGAAGCCCCCAGACCTCCGTGTGGCCCCCACAGGGGACGTCGTAAGAAGGGGAAGTGCAGAGGTTTTCTGTAGATGAAGGTGGGCGTCCGTGATGGTATAATGACTGCGTCTTCGCGGGGCAGGTCGGCGGGGGTCCCTCGGGGGTCCGTGTCCCCCCAGTAATGAGGACAGCGGGGGTCTCGTGTCCCCCCAGTAATGAGGACAGCGGGGGTCTCGTGTCCCCCCCCCCAGTATGAGGACAGCGGGGTCTCGTGTCCTCCCCCCCCTCAGTAATGAGGACAGCGGGGGTCTCGTGTCCTCCCCCAGTAAGGACAGCGGGGGTCTCGTGTCCCCCCCAGTAATGAGGACAGCGGGGGTCTCGTGTCCCCCCCCCCAGTAATGAGGACAGCGGGGGTCTCGTGTCCTCCCCCCAGTAATGAGGACAGCGGGGGTCTCGTGGACAGCGGGGGTCTCGTGTCCCCCCAGTAATGAGGACAGCGGGGGTCTCGTGTCCCCCCCCCAGTAATGAGGACAGCGGGGGTCTCGTGTCTCCCCCCCAGTAATGAGGACAGCGGGGTCTCGTGTCCCCCCCCCAGTAATGAGGACAGCGGGGGTCTCGTGTCCCCCCCCAGTATGAGGACAGCGGGGGTCTCGTGTCCTCCCCCCAGTAATGAGGACAGCGGGGGTCGTGTCCATCGGGTCCCCCCCCCAGTAATGAGGACGCGGGGGTCTCGTGTCCCCCCCAGTAATGAGGACAGCGGGGGTCTCGTGTCCCCCCCCAGTAATGAGGACAGCGGGGGGTCTCGTGTCCCCCAGTAATGAGGACAGCGGGGGTCTCGTGTCCCCCCAGTAATGGGACCGGGGTCTCGTGTCCCCCAGTAATGAGGACAGCGGGGGTCTCGTGTCCCCCCCCAGTAATGAGGACAGCGGGGGTCTCGTGTCCTCCCCCCCCAGTAATGAGGACAGCAGGGGGTCTCGTGTCCCCCCAGTAATGAGGACAGCGGGGGTCTCGTGTCCCCCCCCAGTAATGAGGACAGCGGGGGTCTCGTGTCCCCCCCAGTAATTGGACAGCGGGGGTCTCGTGTCCCCCCCCCAGTAATGAGGACAGGGGGTCTCGTGTCCCCCCCAGTAATGAGGACAGCGGGGTCTCGTGTCCTCCCCCGCCCCCCAGTAATGAGGAAGCGGGGGTCTAGTCCCCCCCCCCAGTAATGAGGACAGCGGGGGTCTCGTGTCCTCCCCCCCCAGTAATGAGGACAGCGGGGGGTCTCGTGTCCCCCCCCCAGTAATGAGGACAATGGGGATCTCTGAACAAGTATTTACTTCAAAAGTCATCTGTGTGAGCTAAATGGAGCAGAAAGCGGGGACAGCCGGCCGAGCACGCCCACTATGAATATGTATGCCCTCAACTGGAATTTTCCATGAAGTCCTTCACCATTTCAACATCTCTGCTTACTGACAGCGGATGGAAATAGTCAGGCTTTTAAGCCGGCCGTACACATGAGATAAATGTCAGCAAACCTGCTGGGTCCTATGGGACCGTCTATCTAGTATGTGTTCATCTAGTATGTGTTTCCCCAAGAAATAATCCAGAGGGCGGAGGGGTTCTGGAGGAGGACGGAGGGGTTCTGGAGGAGGGCGGAGGGGTTCTGGAGGAGGAGGACGGAGGGGTTCTGGAGGAGGGCGGAGGGGCGGAGGGGACGTCTGTAGAGGGGTTCTGGAGGAGGACGGAGGGGTTCTGGAGGAGGATTCTGGAGGGGGGCGGAGGGTTGTAGAGGGGTTCTGGTGGAGGAGGGGCGGAGGGGTTCTGGTGGAGGAGGTGCGGAGGGGTTCTGGAGGAGGACGGAGTGGTTCTGGAGGAGGACGGAGGGGTTCTGGAGGAGGGGCGGAGGAGGGGCGGAGGGGCGGAGGGGTTCTGGAGGAGGGGACGGAAGGGGAGGGGTTCTGGTGGAGGAGGGGTTCTGGAGGAGGGGACGGAGGGGTTCTGGAGGAGGGCGGTGTTCTGGAGAGGGGTTCTGGAGGAGGGGCCTGTAGAGGGGTTCTGGAGGAGGACGGAGGGGTTCTGGTGGAGGAGGGGAGGAGGGGTTCTGGTGGAGGAGGGGCGGAGGGGTTCTGGAGGAGGGACGGAGGGGTTTTTCTTTTTTTTTTTTGGGGGGGGGGGGTTGGGAATTGATGCACAGCGCCCCCTACTGCTGGGATATAATAGTGCACTGTAGTGTGGGGTAGGACCGTATATACAGGGGTGGTGTACAGTCCCCTCCAGGTGGCGCTGTCTATTGTGCAGGTTGCTGGACACATCTGGTGATGACCCCACGTTATATGAATGGTGGCAGCAAATCCGGGACTCGTTCAGTGGGGGAACGTACATCACCGACGTCTGCTGATGACCCTGTGGAATCGGGGAGAGACAGTACCGATAATGACCCGCCGAGCCCTCCAAGAACAGTCTGCTCCCACTAATCTGTGCACCCAGAGCTGCCAGATAACAACAGGAGGCAGTATTATAGTAGTTCTATTCTTGTACATAGGAGCAGTATTATAGTAGTTCTATTCTTGTCCATAGGAGCAGTATTATAGTAGTTATATTCTTGTACATAGGAGCAGTATTATAGTAGTTATATTCTTGTACATAGGAGCAGTATTATAGTAGTTATATTCTTGTACATAGGAGGTAGTATTATAGTAGTTCTATTCTTGTCCATAGGAGCAGTATTATAGTAGTTATATTCTTGTACATAGGAGCAGTATTATAGTAGTTATATTCTTGTACATAGGAGCAGTATTATAGTAGTTATATTCTTGTACATAGGAGGCAGTATTATAGTAGTTATATTCTTGTATATCGGAGCAGTATTATAGTAGTTATATTCTTGTACATAGGAACAGTATTATAGTAGTTATATTCTTGTACATAGGAGCAGTATTATAGTAGTTATTCTTGTACATAGGAGCAGTATTATAGTAGTTATATTCTTGTACATTTAGGAGCAGTATTATAGTAGTTTATATTCTTGTACATAGGAACAGTATTATAGTAGTTATATTCTTGTACATAGGAGCAGTATTATAGTAGTTATATTCTTGTACATAGGAACAGTATTATAGTAGTTATTTCTTGTACATAGTATTATAGTAGTTATATCTTTGTACATAGAGGCAGTATTATTAAGTAGTTATATTTCTTGTACATAGGAGCAGTATTATAGTAGTTATATTCTTGTACATAGGAGCAGTAATTATAGTAGTTATATTCTTGTACATAGAGGCAGTATTATAGTAGTTATATTCTTGTACATAGGTAGTATTATAGTATTATATTCTTGTACATATGAGGCAATATTATAGTAGTTATATCTTGTACATAGGAGGCAGTATTACAGTAGTTATATTCTTGTACAAGGAGCAGTATTATAGTTAGTTTATATTCTTTTACATAGGAGGCAGTATTATAGTAGTTATATTCTTGTACATAGGAGCAGTATTATAGTAGTTATATTCTTCTACATAGGACAGTATTATAGTAGTTAGATTCTTGTACATAGGAGGCAGTATTATAGTAGTTATATTCTTGTACATAGGAGCAGTATTATAGTAGTTATATTCTTGTACATAGGAGGCAGTATTATAGTAGTTATATTCTTGTACATAGGAGCAGTATTTATAGCAGTTATATTCTTGTACATAGGAGCAGTATTATAGTAGTTAATTCTTGTACATAGGAGGCAGTATTTATAGTAGTTATATTCTTGTACATAGGGCAGTATTATAGTTGTTATATTCTTGTACATAGGAGCAGTATTATAGTAGTTATATTCTTGTACATAGGAGCAGTATTATAGTAATTATATTCTTGTACATAGGAGCAGTATTATAGTAGTTTATATTTATTGTACATAGGAGGGCAGTATTATAGTAGTTATATTCTTGTACATAGGAGCAGTATTATAGTAGTTATATTCTTGTACATAGGAGGCAGTATTATAGTAGTTATATTCTTGTACATAGGAGCAGTATTATAGTAGTTATATTCTTGTACATGGGCAGTATTATAGTAGTTATATTCTGTACATAGGAGCAGTATTATAGTAGTTATATTCTTGTACATTGGAGCAGTATTTATAGTTTTATTCTTGTACATAGGAGCAGTATTATAGTAGTTATATTCTTGTACAAGGAGGCAGTATTATAGTAGTTATATTCTTGTACATAGGGGCAGTATTATAGTTAGTTATATCTTGTACATAGGAGCAGTTATATAATATTATATTCTTCTACATAGGAGCAGTATTATAGTAGTTATATTCTTGTACATAGGAGTATTGAGTTATATTCTTGTACATAGGAGGTAGTATTATAGTAGTTATATTCTTGTACATAGGAGGCAGTATTATAGTAGTTATATTCTTGTACATAGGGAGCAGTATTATAGTAGTTATATTCTTGTACATAGGAGGTATTATAGTATTATATTCTTGTACATAGGAGGTAGTATTATAGTAGTTTATTCTTGTACATAGGAGCAGTATTATAGTAGTTATATTCTGTACATAGGAGCAGTATTATAGTAGT
The DNA here is from genome assembly GCA_900303285.1 of Rhinella marina. Classification (NCBI taxonomy): domain Eukaryota; kingdom Metazoa; phylum Chordata; class Amphibia; order Anura; family Bufonidae; genus Rhinella; species Rhinella marina. The sequence continues at coordinate 27,577 of ONZH01001728.1, forward strand.
TATATTCTGTACATAGGAGCAGTATTATAGTAGTTATATTCTTGTACATAGGAGCAGTATTATAGTAGTTATATTTCTTGTACATAGGAGGCAGTATTATAGTAGTTATATTCTGTACATAGGAGGCAGTACTTATAGTAGTATTATAGTATATAGTTATATTCTTGTACATAGGAGCAGTATTATAGTAGTTATATTCTTGTACATAGAGCAGTATTATAGTAGTTATATTCTTGTACATAGGAGGCAGTATTATAGTAGTTATATTCTTGTACATAGAGCAGTATTATAGTAGTTATATTCTTGTACATAGGAGCAGTATTATAGTAGTTTATATTCTTGTACATAGGAGGCAGTATTATAGTAGTTATATTCTGTACATAGGAGCAGTATATAGTAGTTATATTCTTGTACATTGGAGCAGTATTATAGTAGTTATATTCCTTGTACATAGGAGGGTATTATAGTGTTATTTGTACATAGGAGCAGTATTATAGTAGTTATATTCTTGTACATAGGAGCAGTATTATAGTAGTTATATTCTTGTACATAGGGGGCAGTATTATAGAGTTATATTCTTGTACATAGGGGCATATTATAGTAGTTATATTCTTGTACATAGAAACAGTGTTATAGTAGTTATATTCTTGTACCTAGGAGCAGTATTATAGTAGTTATATTCTTGTACATAGGAGGCAGTATTATAGTAGTTATATTCTTGTACATAGGAGGTAGTATTTATAGTAGTTATATTCTTGTACATAGGAGGCAGTATTATAGTAGTTATATTCTTGTACATAGGAGCAGTATTATAGTAGTTATATTCTTGTACATAGGAGCAGTATTATAGTAGTTATATTCTTGTACATAGGAGCAGTATTATAGTAGTTATATTCTTGTACATAGGAGCAGTATTATAGTAGTTATATTCTTGTACATAGGAGCAGTATTATAGTAGTTATATATTCATATTATCTGTTGCTGCCTGTAATTGTGTGTAGTACATCTACGGCTTGCGATTACTTCATGTTTCTGTGAGGTGTTCTTCACACCCTCCATCCTCCCTTCCTAATTCTTAGCTGCTCATTAGTAACTTGTAATCGCTCTGTGGTGAATAATTGCAGGAGGTGAATAAAGCTTATTATGTAATAGCACTGGAGCTGTGAGTACAGACATTAGTACCGCCGCCCCTCCCCTGTCTGCACTGTACATTACACTGTGTGCCGCTTGTCTCCATCGCTCTGTGTTTATAGGTTGCCCCATGTCAAGGTCAATTGAGTCTGTTGCACTGAGGAAACTCTCTGTAAATTCACTGTTGATCCGAGAAGGCGGAAATCCAATAACTGCACGGTCCCTCCGAGGAAGAAAAGTTGTTTTTTGCTAATTAGGACTATCAGATTACTGCTGGAGGAGCGGAGAGTGCACCCCTGGGATGGAGCATCAGAGAAGGAGGAAGAATTGTCCACAGGATTGGTTTCTAAACTTTGACTTCTCGCAGTAAAGTCTGAGAGAAAGCCCCCATTATAGATATTCATCATTCATCCACGGCTGCGTACATCAGCTTAAAGGGGAACGCTTTCTATTTTATATTCCGCTTGGAAGACTTGATCATAAATTTATGATGTAGGTACAGATAGTACTGCCTCCCTAACTCTCTATATATAAATGATGTAGGTACAGATAGTACTGCCTCCCTAACTCTATATATATAATGATGTAGGTACAGATAGTACTGCCTCCCTAACTCTATATATAAATGATGTAGGTACAGATAGTACTGCCTCTATGTCTATATATAAATGATCTAGGTACAGATAGTACTGCCTCCCTGTCTCTATATATAAATGATGTAGGTACAGATAGTACTGCCTCCCTGTCTCTCCATATAAATGATGTAGGCACAGATATTACTGCCTCCCTGTCTCTCCATATAAATGATTTAGGTACAGATAGTACTGCCTCCCTTTCTCTATATATAAATGATGTAGGTACAGATAGTACTGCCTCCCTATCTCTCTATATAAATGATGTAGGTACAGATAGCTACTGCTCCCTTTCTCTACATAAAATTATTAGGTACAGATAGTACTGCCTCCCTATCTCTATATATATATGATGTAGGTACAGATAGTACTGCCTCCCTGTCCTCTATATAAATGATTAGGTACAGAAACTGCCTCCTGTGTACTCTATATATATAGATTATATAGTACAGATAGTTACTGCCTCCCTATATATAAATGATGAAGGTACAGATAGTACTGCCTCCTATCTCTATATATAAATGTGTAGGTACAGATAGTACTGCCTCCCTGTCTCTCTATATAAATGATGTAGGTTACAGATGTAGTACTGCCCCCCTTTCTCTACATATAAATTATGTAGGTACAGATAGTACTGCCTCCCTATCTCTATATTAAATGATGTAGATACAATAGTACTGCCTCCCTGTCTCTCTATATAAATGATGTAGTCAGATAGTACTGTCTCCCTATTCTATATATAAATGATGTAGATACAGATAGTACTGCCTCCCTGTCTCTCTATATAAATGTAGGTACAGATAGTAAATCTTCTATATAAATGATGTAGGTACAGATAGTACTGCCTCATTGTCTCTCTATATAAATGATGTAGGTACAGATAGTACTGCCTCCCTGTCTCTCTATATAAATGATGTAGGTACAGATAGTACTGCCTCCCTGTCTCTCCATATAAATGATGTAGGTACAGATAGTACTGCCTCCCTGTCCCTCTTTGTAAATTATGTAGGTACAGATAATACTGTCTCCCTATCTCTCTATATAAATGATGTAGGTACAGATAGTACTGCCTTCCTGTCTCTATATATAAATGATGTAGGTACAGATAGTACTGCCTCCCTATCTCTCTATATAAATGATGTAGGTACAGATAGTACTGCCTCCCTGCTTTCTATATAATGATGTAGGTACAGATAGTACTGCCTCCCTTTCTCTATATATAAAATGATGTAGGCAGATAGTACTGCCTCCCTGTTACCTATAAAATGATGTAGGTACGGATAGTACTGCCTCCCTATCTCTATATAAATGATGTAGGTACAGATAGTACTGCTCCCTATCTCTATATATAATGATGTAGGTACAGATAGTACGCTCCCCTGTCTATACCCCTGTGAGGTATATAATATATAAATGATGTAGGTACAGATAGTACTCCCTGTCTCTCTATATAAATGATGTAGGTACAGATAGTACTGCCTCCCTGTCTCTCATATATAAATGATGTAGGTATGACTGCCTCCCTGTCCTCCATATATAAATTATGTAGGTACAGATAGTACTGTCTCCCTATCTCTCTATATAAATGATGTAGGTACAGATAGTACTGCCTTCCTGTCTCTATATATAAATGATGTAGGTACAGATAGTACTGCCTCCCTATCTCTCTATATAAATGATGTAGGTACAGATAGTACTGCCTCCCTGTCTTTCTATATAAATGATGTAGGTACAGATAGTACTGCCTCCCTTTCTCTATATATAAATGATGTAGGTACAGATAGATAGTAGTACTGCTATATATAATGATGTAGGTACAGATAGTACTGCCTTCCTATCTCTTATAAAATGATGTAGGTACAGATAGTACTGCCTCCCTGTCTCTCTATATAAAATGATGTAGGTACAGATAGTACTGCCTCCTGTCTCTCCATATAAATGATGTAGTACAGATAGTGCCTCCCTTTCTCTATATATAAATGATGTAGGTACAGATAGTACTGCCTCCCTATCTCTATATATATAAATGATATAGGTACAGATAGTACTGCCTCCCTATCTCTATATATAAATGATGTAGGTACAGATAGTACTGCCTCCCTATCTCTATATTATAAATGATGTAGGTACAGATAGTACTGCCTCCCTGTCTTATATATAATGATGTAGTACAGATAGTACTGCCTCCCTATCTCTTTATATAAATGATGAAGGTACAGATAGTACTGCCTCCCTATCTCTTATATAAATGATGTAGGTACAGATAGTACTGCCTCCCTATCTCTCTATATAAATGATGTAGGTACAGATAGTACTGCCTCCCTGTATATATAAATGATGGAGGTACAGATAGGTACTGCCTCCCTATCTCTATATATAAATATGTAGGTACAGATAGTACTGCCTCCCTGTCTCTATATTATAGGTACCTGTATATATGATGTAGGTACAGATAGTACTGCCTCCTCTATTAGTACTCTCCCTATCTCTATATATAATGATGTAGGTACAGATTAGTACTGCCCCCTGTCTCTATATATAAATGATGTAGGTACAGATAGTACTGCCTCCTGTCTCTCTATATAAATGAAATGATGTAGGTACAGATAGTACTGCCTCCCTGTCTCTATATAAATGATGTAGGTACAGATAGTACTGCCTCCCTGTCTCTATATATAAATGATGTAGGGTACAGATAGTACTGC
>ONZH01001729.1:0-17019 GCA_900303285.1 Rhinella marina
CCCTCACCAGCACGCATTGTATCCCCACTGGCTTCAACAAGGCCCCCACAGCATTTCCGCGCCCCCGTCCTCGTCCACGTCCGATTCCGCTAGCCCCCGCCCATTTTTTTTTTTTTAACAATACTTTTGCTTCACAGCCGTGAAATTACTTTGCAAGGAACGCACAGTACAGTTGCCAGTTAAGGCCTATAGATTGTATTTTTCAAGTACACAGCCGTGTGATAACTGAACAGACGGTGGTATGAACACCAGTTATGAGAAATTACTTTGCAAGACGCACAGTACAGTTGCAGTAAGGCCTATAGATTGTATTTTTCAAGGTACACATGTAGTAACTGAACAGACGGTGGGGTATAAACACCAGTTATGCAGAAATTACTTTGCAGAGAACGCACAGTACAGTTGCCAGTTAAGGCCCTATAGATTGTATTTTTCAAGGTACACAGCCGTGGTAGTAACTGAACAGACGGCGTGGGTACGAAACACCAGTTATGAGAAATTACTTTGCAAGAGAACGCACAGTACAGTTGCAGTTAAGGCCTATATATGTATTTCAAGGTACACAGCCGTGTAGTAACTGAACAGACGGTGGGTATGAACACAGTTATGAGAAATTACTTTGCAAGAGAACGCAACAGTACAGTTGCAGTTAAGGCCTATATATTGTATTTTCAAGTACACAGCCGTGTAGTACCAGACGGTGGGTTAAACACCAGTTATGAGAAATTACTTTGCAAGAGACGCACAGTACAGTTGCAGTTAAGGCCTATGTATTTCAAGTACACAGCCGTGTAGTAAATGAACAGACGGTGGGTATAAACACCAGTTATGAGAAATTACTTTGCAAAGAGAACGCACAGTACAGTTGCCAGTTAAGGCCTATATATTGTATTTTTCAAGGTACACAGCCGTGTAGTAACTGAACAGACGGTGGTATGAACACCAGTTATGAGAAATTACTTTGCAAGAGAACGCACAGTACAGTTGCCAGTTAAGCCTATATTGTATTTTTCAAGGTACACAGCCGTGTAGTCTAACAGACGGTGGTATGAACACCGTTATGAGAAATTACTTTGCAAGAGAACGCACAGTACATTTTTATAGATTGATTTTTCAAGGTACACAGCCGTGTAAACTGAACAGACGGTGGGTATGAACACCAGTTATGAGAAATTACTTTGCAAGAGAACGCACAGTACAGTTGCCAGTTAAGGCCTATATATTGTATTTTTCAAGGTACACAGCCGTGTAGTAACTGAACAGACGGTGTGTATGAACACCAGTTATGAGAATACTTTGCAAGAGAACGCACAGTACAGTTGCCAGTTAAGGCCTATTATATTGTATTTTTCAAGTACACAGCTTGTTAAACTGAAGACGGTGGTATGAACAAGTTATGAGAAATTACTTTGCAAGAGAACGCAGTACATTGCCAGTTAAGGCCTATAGATTGTATTTTTCAAGGTACACAGCCGTGTTAACTGAACAGACGGTGGTATGAACACCAGTTATGAGAAATTACTTGCAAGAGAACACGCACAGTACAGTTGCCAGTTAAGGCCTATATATTGTAATTTTCAAGTACACAGCCGTGTAGTAACTGATCAGACGGTGGGTATGAACACAGTTATGAGAAATTACTTTGCAAGAGAACGCACAGTACTGTTGCCAGTTAAGGCCTATATATTGTATTTTTTTTTTGAGTGGCAGAGTGTGCAAACCGCGCTCAGTTTGTCATCCGCACAAACATTAAAAAATCTCCACACCACAGAAGTACGAGGCCTCGATGGGGGAGCTATCGCGCGACTGCCCGCTGCCGGGAACAGCTTCGGCCCTGCTGGCTGTGGCCTCACTTCTCTGTCTGGACTGTCCTCTGCCTCTGGACATCCCTCTGCCTGTGGACATCCCTCTGCCTGTGGACATCCCTCTGCCTGTGGACATCCCTTTGCCTCTTGCTGCCTTTTCGGTGCTGCGCAGACCACCACCTCTCCACTGCTTTCCCCGCTGGACATCACCCCTGGCCAAGTGGGGTCGGTCATTTCGTCATCCACCACCTCCTCTTCCTCACTCTGCTCCTCCTCCTGCCCACTGGACATTCCAACAGCCTCCCTTGATGGCAACTGCGTCTCATCATCATCATCATCGCTCATGATAACAGATGCTGGTTCAGGGTCCACATCAGCAGGAGATGGCGAATACTCAAGTGGTTTGGGCATCACTACAAACAAATTCCTCTGCTAGCTCCTGGGATTCTTCCGGCACATCTGAAAAAGGACCCGAAAAGAGCTCCTGGGAGGGGTCAAGGGTGGGATGACTCTGTTGGCCAGGTGTGGAGGAAGGAGGGTCAGAGTGAGACTGTGTGGATGACTGGCTGGTGGACAACTGTGTGGAAGCGCTATCGGCTATCCATTGCACCACCTGTTCAACCTGCTCAGGCCTCAACAGCGGTGTAACCCGCCCCCTGCTTAACTGTCCCATAAAGGCAGGGATTCTGGATGAGCGGGATCCTGGCTGACCCTCACCAGCACGCATTGTATCCCCACTGGCTTCAACAAGGCCCCAACAGCATTTCCGCGCCCCCGTCCTCGTCCACGTCCGATTCCGCTAGCCCCCCGCCGCATTTTTTTTTTTACATACTTGCCTTCACAGCGTGAAATTACTTTGCAGAGAACGCACGTACAGTTGCCAGTTAAGGCATATTGTTATGTAGTATGAACAGTGGGTATTATTACTTTGTACAGTTGCCAGTTAAGCCTATAGATTTATTTCAAGTACACAGCCGTGTAGTAACTGAACAGACGTGGGTATGACACCAGTTATGAGAAATTACTTGCAAGAGAACGCACAGTACAGTTCCAGTTAAGGCCTATAGATTGTATTTTTCAAGGTACACAGCCGTGTAGTAATGAAAGACGGTGGGTAACAACACCAGTTATGAGAAATTACTTTGCAAGAGAACGCACAGTACAGTTGCCAGTTAAGGCCTATATATTGTTATTTAAGGTACACAGCCGTGTAGTAACTGAACAGACGGTGGGTATGAACAACCAGTTATGAGAAATTACTTTGCAAGAGAACGCACAGTACAGTTGCCAGTTAAGGCCTATATATTGTATTTTTCAAGGTACACAGCCGTGTAGTAACTGAACAGACGGTGGGTATAAACACCAGTTATGAGAAATTACTTTGCAAGAGAACGCACAGTACAGTTGCCAGTTAAGGCCTATATATTGTATTTTCAAGGTACACAGCCGTGTAGTAACTGAACAGACGGTGGGTATGAAACACCAGTTATGAGAAATTACTTTGCAAGAGAACGCACAGTACAGTTGCCAGTTAAGGCCTATAGATTGTATTTTTCAAGGTACACAGCCGTGTAGTAACTGAACAGACGGTGGGTATGAACACCAGTTATGAGAAATTACTTTGCAAGAGAACGCACAGTACAGTTGCCAGTTAAGGCCTATATATTGTATTTTTCAAGGTACACAGCCGTGTAGTAACTGAACAGACGGTGGGTATGAACACCAGTTATGAGAAATTACTTTGCAAGAGAACGCACAGTACAGTTGCCAGTTAAGGCCTATATATTGTATTTTTCAAGGTACACAGCCGTGTAGTAACTGAACAGACGGTGGGTATGAACACCAGTTATGAGAAATTACTTTGCAAGAGAACGCACAGTACAGTTGCCAGTTAAGGCCTATATATTGTATTTTTCAAGGTACACAGCCGTGTAGTAACTGAACAGACGGTGGGTATGAACACCAGTTATGAGAAATTACTTTGCAAGAGAACGCACAGTACAGTTGCCAGTTAAGGCCTATATATTGTATTTTTCAAGGTACACAGCCGTGTAGTAACTGAACAGACGGTGGGTATGAACACCAGTTATGAGAAATTACTTTGCAAGAGAACGCACAGTACAGTTGCCAGTTAAGGCCTATATATTGTATTTTTCAAGGTACACAGCCGTGTAGTAACTGAACAGACGGTGGGTATGAACACCAGTTATGAGAAATTACTTTGCAAGAGAACGCACAGTACAGTTGCCAGTTAAGGCCTATATATTGTATTTTTCAAGGTACACAGCCGTGTAGTAACTGAACAGACGGTGGGTATGAACACCAGTTATGAGAAATTACTTTGCAAGAGAACGCACAGTACAGTTGCCAGTTAAGGCCTATAGATTGTATTTTTCAAGGTACACAGCCGTGTAGTAACTGAACAGACGGTGGGTATGAACACCAGTTATGAGAAATTACTTTGCAAGAGAACGCACAGTACAGTTGCCAGTTAAGGCCTATATATTGTATTTTTCAAGGTACACAGCCGTGTAGTAACTGAACAGACGGTGGGTATGAACACCAGTTATGAGAAATTACTTTGCAAGAGAACGCACAGTACAGTTGCCAGTTAAGGCCTATATATTGTATTTTTCAAGGTACACAGCCGTGTAGTAACTGAACAGACGGTGGGTATGAACACCAGTTATGAGAAATTACTTTGCAAGAGAACGCACAGTACAGTTGCCAGTTAAGGCCTATATATTGTATTTTTCAAGGTACACAGCCGTGTAGTAACTGAACAGACGGTGGGTATGAACACCAGTTATGAGAAATTACTTTGCAAGAGAACGCACAGTACAGTTGCCAGTTAAGGCCTATAGATTGTATTTTTCAAGGTACACAGCCGTGTAGTAACTGAACAGACGGTGGGTATGAACACCAGTTATGAGAAATTACTTTGCAAGAGAACGCACAGTACAGTTGCCAGTTAAGGCCTATATATTGTATTTTTCAAGGTACACAGCCGTGTAGTAACTGAACAGACGGTGGGTATGAACACCAGTTATGAGAAATTACTTTGCAAGAGAACGCACAGTACAGTTGCCAGTTAAGGCCTATAGATTGTATTTTTCAAGGTACACAGCCGTGTAGTAACTGAACAGACGGTGGGTATGAACACCAGTTATGAGAAATTACTTTGCAAGAGAACGCACAGTACAGTTGCCAGTTAAGGCCTATATATTGTATTTTTCAAGGTACACAGCCGTGTAGTAACTGAACAGACGGTGGGTATGAACACCAGTTATGAGAAATTACTTTGCAAGAGAACGCACAGTACAGTTGCCAGTTAAGGCCTATATATTGTATTTTTCAAGGTACACAGCCGTGTAGTAACTGAACAGACGGTGGGTATGAACACCAGTTATGAGAAATTACTTTGCAAGAGAACGCACAGTACAGTTGCCAGTTAAGGCCTATATATTGTATTTTTCAAGGTACACAGCCGTGTAGTAACTGAACAGACGGTGGGTATGAACACCAGTTATGAGAAATTACTTTGCAAGAGAACGCACAGTACTGTTGCCAGTTAAGGCCTATATATTGTATTTTTCAAGGTACACAGCCGTGTAGTAACTGAACAGACGGTGGGTATGAACACCAGTTATGAGAAATTACTTTGCAAGAGAACGCACAGTACAGTTGCCAGTTTAAGCCTATATATTGTATTTTTCAAGGTACACAGCCGTGTAGTAACTGAACAGACGGTGGGTATGAACACCAGTTATGAGAAATTACTTTGCAAGAGAACGCACAGTACTGTTGCCAGTTAAGGCCTATATATTGTATTTTTCAAGGTACACAGCCGTGTACTAAGTGATCAGACAGTGTGTATGAACACCAGTTATGAGAAATTACTTTGCAAGAGAACGCACAGTACAGTTGCCAGTTATAAAACCTATATATTGTATTTTTCAAGGTACACAGCAGTAGTGCCAAATATAGTTTGGTATGTAGCAGAGCACCTAATACACCACTAATGCCTCTCTCTGTCCCTACTCCAGCAGCTATCCCTGAATACAGCAGCCGTTCTCTGTAAAGTCTATATTGTAGTAAGCTATCACTGAAGTCCACTGTAGTAGCCCTGATAAGGGCTTTTAATCACGCTCCTGCCTGTCCAACAGCTAAAACCTGTCTCTCCCTTCTCCAGCCTCTGTCCCTGACTAAGTTCACGCAGCATATGCGTACGAGCAGGAAGAGCTGAGTTTTTAATATTCGAGGTCACATGGTTTTTCCAGCCAATGCATGTAGACGCCGTTTTCGCGCTGCCAGCGTGCTCAGCGTGCCTGTCATACCCCCCCTGCATGGTGATTGGTGGAAAAAGAGCGCCAGGGAAGGTGGGAGGGGAAACGAATTCTAAGTGCGCCATCGCCGTTATACTCGATTGAAATCGAGTATGCCGAATAGCGTAGTATTCGATCGAATACCGGCTCGATCGAACACTACTCGCTCATCTCTATTAACAAACGCTCTCCATCCAACCTCAAAGAGCTCGAGCTGTTTTGAAAGGAAGAATGGGCAAGAATTTCAGTCTCTAGATGTGCAAAACTGATAGAGACATACCCTAAGCGACTTGCAGCTGTAATCGCAGCAAAAGGTGGCGCAACAAAGTATTAATGCATGGGTGCGGAATAATTTTGCACGCCCAACTTTTCAGTTTTATTATTGCAAAAAAAGTTTAAATGATCCAATAAATTTCGTTCCACTACACAATTGTGACCCACTTGTTGTTGATTATTCACTAAAAATTTAAAATGTTCCAGGGGCCGAATACTTTCGCAAGGCATTGTACATCTTGTGTATCCGTTAAAAATAGGACAAAATCATTATGTGAACACAGCCTAAATGTTGCAGGTAGATGGGGGATCTGTTACATATTTTGTGGTGTGGCTCAGGAGCTGCAATCTACCCCTCTGAAATAAATTAAAAGGGTATTCTGGTTATTTCAAGTTATCCCCTATCAACAGGATAGAAGATAAATATTAGATCGGTGGGGTCCTACTGGACCCCTAAGAGTCATGAGAAAAGGGGCCCTGTAAACCTGCAGCCCACCTGAAATTAACAGAGCACATGTGCGCGGCTGCTCTATTAATTTCTATGGGAGTTCCAGAGATAGCCCAGTACAGCGCTTGGCTATCTCTGGATAACTTGAAACAACCGGAATACCCCTTTAACTTATTTGAGTTTACATGCCACAGATGAATAATTATCATAAATGTAAATAGTGACAAATAAGGCCTTGTTCACACATCAGTTATTTGATCAGTTATTTCCATCAGTTTTTGTGAGCCAAAACCAGGAGTGGAGCCTACTCAGAGATAAGGTATAATGAAAAGGTCTGCTCCTGTTCTGTGTTTTTGACCCACACCTGGTTTTGGCTCACAATAACTGATGGAAATAACTGATCAAATAACTGACGTGTGAACAAGGCCTAATAGATTCTGTGAATTGCTGTGACAAGATGACACGTAGCCCAGAGTAATTTAGATGCGTACAGTTACAGATATATGACAGGACTAAGACTGATAGTTCCTAGTAACATGTTAACCACTCCTGCTTCTGCACATAGAACAATGCAACTGAACAACTAATTTGGGCTTGGCTCCAAATAATTAGCATCTCTACATCACAGAATTGGGTTAAATTTAACTTCTGAGAACTCAAGAAACATTTAAATTACAGCTGACCGGATTCATGACGGCTGGCTCACGTAGACAACAGATTATTTTGTTATTAGCATGACACACTCACGGCAGTAGAAAGTTTAAAAAAAAAATCACATTGAAGGGATTGTCCTATTAAGGCAACTTATCCCTTATCCACATGCAGTGGCTCCGGATGAGAGGGAGTGGAGAATTATTGTGGTAGTAGCTCTGGCTGTTACAGTCAATCACAGTGGCTTTCTTTTCGATTGCTCCATAGGGCCGTGCAGTGAAAGGAGGTTGCACCCTTTTTTCTCCTGGCGCACACCCTCATATTGGGGCGTCTGTCTGATGGCAGTCATAGTGCCCTGATGTTGAGTGTTTGTATGAGTGCCAGGTAGGATGTGTAGAGAGCAATGGCCACCATATGGTGCAGGAGTCAGTACCCAGGCCAGATGTAGTAAAATAAACATCTCTCTTTACTGAAGTGCAAAATAGGCAGACCACAGTTTCAGTTGTACACAGTGCAATTCTTCTCAGATAACGATGTATGGATTTAGGCAAGAATGGGCCTTTTTCCCTCACTTCTCTTCCTGCAGAATTGATGGCAGGCAATTGTACTCTAGAAATGGTAGCTGCGCTGTCCTCTGAGAGATTCAAGGTTTTAGAGATCTAACCGGCCAGATCGTGTGAAGGATTTCTTTCACTATAGTAAACACAGACATCTTACTTTCCTACTTTTCCATCATCCTCTCATCTTCTGAAAACCCCATCCTGCCACCTCTAATACTGAGACGCTGTACTCCCCAATACTATATCACAAAAACAGTCCCCCTAAAAATACTAGTGCCAGATAGCGCCCCTTCAATAATTATTGGCAGTGCCCTAAAAAATAACTGCACCCAGGAAACTGTGTCCCCTACACTAATAGTGTAAACATAATGTCCATAATATATTCTAAGCATTTCAAATGTAAATGGCTGGACAACCACTTTATTAACTGTGGCAAAATATTTTTAAGATGCATGTTTAGGTAACATATTTTTGTTAGCAAAATCTATTATTATATTGATGCTCTTAGTTTTTCCTCTTGTATAGGTATATACAATATATATATATATATATATAGACGGTAGTGTAAACATTTTCGGCAACAATAAATTGCTAGGTAAAGTATTGAGTATCATTGCTTGAACATCGTGCGCTTCTTGAGGCCGCCGCTGTACAGTGATACACTGTATACGAGTGTGTACAGTGTATCACTGTACAGCGGCAGCCTCAAGAAGCGCACGGCGTCATAGCAACCAATGACGCCATGCTCTCCTGCCCTCAGAAGGAGCACGGTCCGGGTTTTCACAAACCGTCCCGGACCGTGCTCCACGGTGGTGTGACAGGGCCCTTAGGAGGATGTCCATGGAGGAAGCAAATATGCACCTGGTGTGGGAACCAGAAAGACACAAACAAAGAGTTCTCACTAGTTGCTGAGGTACTGCCTCACCGCAAAAAATATTGACCCAGTGTTTCTTGCAAGACATGTACTGTCTGTGACCGCAAAGCCATATCAGTAGCCCATGGTGGTGTGTACCTTGATACACAGAGAGAATTGCTATTTTCAACAAAAAAAAAAGACAGCTAGAAAGAAGTACAGTATGAATTAAATGTTGGTGTTCCATCAATACCATAACTAAGTAGTATATCAGCAACTGTACCTCCAGCAATTTGGGGTTTAAGTTGCACAAAAGCCAATTGCTGGTAAAGAATAGTTTTCTCATGGCTACACATTCCATTAGGGATGTCTCATGATGGAGACAAGGAGGAACAGGAGTGTGAACAGGAAAAGAAGCTGATGATAATGACAAGGACACTCCACTGCTTGAGGATGCACCCTGGCTGTGACAAAGAAGACCAGGAGAAGAAAAGCACCATAAAGAAGTTGTTTGCACAGAACTAGAGGCAGCCGAGCTTGGCCTAGGTCTGGCATGTTTTGAAGCTGTGTCCACATTATCAGCATCATCACCAGTTCCCAAGCTGACCACAATAAAAGCAGATCTGGCCCAACAGTTTTTGGGAGGTTTTGTCCATACTGTATGTTTCATGTGTTCTTTACTGTCGCCATGGCCACAGCCCTCATGCTCTAATGTCACCTGCTCCTAAGCACCCCATTCGGCTCCTAGGTCTTGTCCAATACACAATCATCATCATTGTCCTCACACCCACCCCTTTTATCAGACTGTAATATGCCATTGTGGGCTCCTTGCCCCCCCTCCACCTTTTGGTATTAGTATTGACAATTTACAAAGTAATAATGTCTTGCTTCTGAGCAAGGTGGGCCCTTTATCTCCCAGCCAGTGGCGTACCATCAATATAGGCAGACCATGCCGTTGTTATGGGGCCCGTGAGCTTGGGGGGCTTGGCTAGGCTGCACAGCCCCGCCCCCTTTCGGACTTAAATACATGCTGCTTGTAATACTACAGAGATAAACACTGGCCCCTGTCCTCCTCCTGATTCCTCCCCTCCTCCGTGCCACAGCTGCCTAGTTCGCTGCTTGTTGGTCAGCTGACACCTGACCTCTGGTCTGCTTCTGTCGGCGTGAAGCATCACAGTCCAGCGCCTGAGCAAGGTGAGAGCACATCCATCTTCAGCGCAGCCTGCAGCTGACGTTCTAAGACCCTGTGACCTAAGAGCCTGACTACCAGACATATGACTGACCCAGCCAGAAGAGGCAACTGCAGTGAGGATATTTTGTGAGTGACTGTAAGAGGGTAAATAGTCACTCACACTGTCCTGCAATGTGGAAGGGGGAATATGGGGAGGGTCGGTGTGGCTTGCACTACTAGTAATAGCTTGACTGACTGGATACCTAACATACTCTACCCCTTGAACGTGGCCCACATAATAAAAACCAAGACACCATAAATTACTTCAAACAACTTTAATGGTGGGATTCGGCCACAGCTTATTAAATTTCCCATTAAAATTAGCTTATATAACTGTAAACGTATGGCCCATGAGGTCGAAAGCCCCTCACCCGCGTCCGCGGAGGGCCGAGACGCTCCATGGTCCTTCTCCATTGTCAATCACCACCAGCTGTGACTTGAACCGAACCGAAACCAACAAACAAAAGGAAGGGAGGGAGGGTGGGACAACTTCTTCTTACCACGTCCAGGCAGAAAAAAGGGGCCAACCCCTTTTGGGAAGGCCATTAAATAGCCTTTCCCCCACGGCCTCATGGGAAAACTCCTCACTCCCTAAATTAACCCCTGCCTGACCAAAACCATGTGGGCCTAGTTTTATCTAACAAAACCTATGCAAAATTCCCCAGCCAGTCAGTATATGCCCCGCGTATACCGCACGGCACTTCCAGACTGACTGGATACCTAACATACTCTACCCCTTGAATGTGGCCCACATAATAAAAACCAAGACACCATAAATTACTTCAAACAACTTTAATGGTGGGATTCGGCCACAGCTTATTAAATTTCCCATTAAAATTAGCTTATATAACTGTAAACGTATGGCCCATGAGGTCGAAAGCCCCTCACCCGCATCCGCGGAGGGCCAAGACGCTCCATGGTCCTTCTCCATTGTCAATCACCGCCATGAGGAGCGCGGCTACACCTAGACGGCGCTCCGACCCCCCCCCAAAAGGAAGAGCGCTTGCTCAATCCCATCCTGAATCCCTGACAGGAATATATCTAGGCCTATATCATTTAGATGCACGCCGTCCGGCCTCATTAGACGACTATTGTCCCCCTCAAGTTGCCTGTGGCGAATCACCACCCCGCCCCTGTTGCGCACAAATCGGGACACGCGCATGTTAATCGTCCTCCGTGCCCGTTCCACTGCGTCCGCATCCCTCGCTCCCTGCCACACCACACTGGGCAATATCTCGGACCATACCAAGACTAACTCCGGGAAGAAACCCCCAAACCGTTCCAGGTCGGTCTTCATGAGGGACAGCAATTCCCCCATCCTCACCACACATAAATCGTTTCCGCCAACATGGAGGACCCAGGACCACAGGAACGCTAGCCCCTTGGCTTATGGACACAACCTCGGAAAGCACCTGCGCCCACCGTAAGCCCCGGATACCTCTCCAGTGCACCTCGGCCGCCTGAAAACCCAAACAGCGGCCTCCAGGTCTGCATTCTGCTCATTGCCCGGCCCAGAATATATAGGAGTGTCCTAGGATCCAAACCGCAGGACGGCCTAGAACAAAAGAAATCAATTAAGTAAATACGGACGAACATAACCTGCATAGCATTTCGAACGCCAACGCCCAATTCTCATGACATCCGTCTCCGCAAGGCCAGCCCTAGCGGCTTCAGTAGCCGCCTCCGATCCTAAAAGAATGAGTACCAAAATCACCTGGCACCGCACCAGCATGAACCAAACAGCGCTTAAACAAATTTGTAAATTGGTACCGCGTCAACGGGGAGCCATCGGAGTGTATCAAGAAACGGTCACCCGCGGGGCGAATTGCTATAAATCCTCCAACTAAACACACCGGGCAGGGGCCGGAAGGAACTGGCCGTAACACCAGCCATTCCCCAACACCAAACTGGTCTGTTTTAGAGCGCTGAACTTTAATTCTAACGCAATCATGACCCGCACAAACATCCACCTCCGCTAAACCCACCCACCCGGGGCCGCGGAAGGCGCCACCAATTCGCCATACACCGAAGTGCCCCAAAAAAGGCCAAACCAAAGGCGGCCCGCAATAGCGCCGCCTCGTATGACGACGAGCACACTGCCTCTGACGCCTCTAATAATCTAGCCAGCAACTCCACTGAAACAGGACGGCGGCGATCCATACTAGACTTCTCCTTCTTCCAACCCCGCAAAATCCGGGCCATTAAAAACTGGCGGCCGATATCCTCCCAACCTCTCAACTGAAAAATGAAAGGAAATCCCCGTAAATGCGTTTACGAGCGAGCCGCGCCAGAGACCCTTCCGAATGAAGGCGGGACAAATACGCAGTGTCACCTCCAGACGGGCACTTACCGAACCGCCACCGACCGAGTCACCCACACATCCAGCCACTCAGCCCACGCCTTACCATATGATGACCACGTAGACGGTACCACCGAACTTTGAATTAGGGCATCAAGATCCCGTGATCAGCTCCCATAACTCCTCCGGGCACTGCCATCACCCAACGCAACCTGCCTGGGGTAGCAACTCGCCGAAACACCTGGAATTGACAAGCGAGACAATGGGATCAAGCCAATCGTGTTGTTCAACCCCGCCGGAACATGGCGCGCTGCTGGACCCAAATATTATACTGGGCAGACAGCGCAGCCCCCAAACGGCGGAGAAGGCTTTAAAACCGGATAGTGACGGAAGAAGGACAAACGATTAATAACCTGAACCACTCCCATGTTACTCCGTCCCAGAAACAAACCCTACGATTGGCCAACAATTCCCCCAAAGCAGTGACAACCACCACAATTTGGGAACAATTCCAAAAGAACTAAGTTCCTACACAAACCACTCTCTTGCCAAACAGCCGGCCAGGCCGCCGCGCACCAATGCGTACCCAAAATCGCACCGAAACCCACTGAGCCGGCCGCATCCATGAAAAGCTCGACTTCCGAATTCGACAGTAGCGACAATTGACAACAGGTGCGCCCATTATAGGAAAGCAAAAATGCGCGCCATACCCCCAGATCCTCTTTCAGCTGCCTAGTGAGCCGAATCCGGTGGGACGGAGAACGCACCCCCCGGGTCGCAAGGGACAAGCGCCGTGCAAAGACCCTCCCCATGGGCATAACTCAACACGCGAAAGACCAACAAACCCAACATCGACTGCATCTGTTGGAGTGTAACCTTCTGCACTGAACAAAAACCTGCAATCAACTCCAAGAGTTTGGACAACTTATCCGCCGGCAAACGGAAAACCATTTCCACCGTGTCAAGCTCAATGCCCAAAAAGGACAACGAAGTGGAAGGGCCCTCCGTCTTTTCGGCCGACAATGGGACCCCAAATCGTGACATCAAGAAACGAAATGTATTCAACAAATAACTGCACATACCGCTATCAGGAAGACCTACGAACAGAAAATCATCGAGATAATGAAGTACCGCCGAAGAGCCGGTCTCAAACCGAACCGCCCACTCCAAAAACGTACTGAACATTTCAAAGTAGTGACACGAAATAGAACAACCCATCGGCAGGCACATGTCGTAATAAAATGAACCGTCAACAACGCAACCCAACAAATGAAAACATTCAGGGTGAACCGGGAGGAGACGAAACGCCGATTCAATGTCAGATTTTGCCAATAACGCCCCTGCGCCGTACTTCCGTACCAGCATAACAGCTCAGTCAAAGGACACGTATGACACCGACGCCTCCTCCCTAGAGATACCGTCATTCACAAAACGAACCTTTCGGGTGTGAAAGGTGGTGAATAAGCCGATATTTCCCAGGTTCTTTCTTAGGGACCACACCCAAAGGAGACACCCGTAAATTTGAAAAAGGCGGAGAAAGAAACGGTCCAGCCATCCTGCCCAGCGCAACCTCCTTGGCGATCTTCTCTCGCAACACCATAGGCTGTTCCACCGCCGATTTCAAATTGGGAGCCAACATCGGCGACCAGGACAGGGAAAACGGAATAAAAAACCCAAACAAAAACCCCTCACGGAGACACTCAGCATCTTCCCGCCTAGGATACAGTGCGAGCCATGGCTCCATCGCGGGAACGCTCACCGGTGTCCTTGGAACGACCACCGGCTTGCTGCTTAGGGGGCTGGGCTTGGGCGCGCGGACAACGGGCTACAGAGTGCGAGCCACCGCAAGTCGAGCATTCATACTTAAATCGGCACATGCCGTAGAACCTGCAATGTCCTTCATTGAAAAGCCAGCAGGTGCCCGGACGTTTAACCGCCACTGAGGTTCCGGCTGCAGATGATGTCCCAGTGGCGCCGCCCTGAAAGGGAGCCGGCACCCACTGAGCCGTCATCAAACGCAACCAAACGTCAGTCGCCTTCACGCCCCAACCCACAGATGGCTGCAACGCCAAGCGCCTGCGGAACTCTTCATCGTACCGCCACCATGCCGAACCCCCGTACATTTTGTAAGCGTTGTAAATGGTGTCCAGGTAAATAAACAACTCACCACAACGCTCTGGATGTTTTTGCCCCATTATACAGCCCAAAACAGCAAAGGCCTGAAGCCAATTGCCGATCGTTCTGGCGACTTTAGGCCTCCTGTCCAAAGCCCTATCAGTTACCCTACGCTCCTTATCAACCGACGGTTGGTCAGGGTAACCAAAGACCAAATATCAATAAAACCATTGTCCCAGATCTTTTGCTTCACCTCCTCCGAGACATGGGCCCCCAGTGGGCTAACCCCACAAAAGCAAGATTCCTTAAACATGCCTGCTGCGACTGGGGCTGGAGCCTTAGGAGGCGGTGAAGGAACGGCTGACACCTTTTCAATCAATACCTTTAAAGCTTGCAACATCGTATCATCCCTAGCTTTAGTCAGTTCCCAGGCATCCGCATAGGCGTACTCACCAGGCGCGCTCGCCGAACCCGGAATCACCTCCACCGGAACCGCAGTAGGAACGACCATCCCCGAATCAACGACCGCAGGTGCCTGCTGGCTGGAAAGAGATGGACGCCGAGGCCCCCGCCTCGAACGGCGTCTGCGGAAAGTACCGCCGGAGCTGGAAGAGCTGCAGGAATACTGTTCCGCCGAGGAATATGGCGACCTCCATCTTGAGGATCGGGATCGTTGAGTTCTCCGAGAGCCCCCGGAAACCACAGACTGGCGACGGGACCGGCGACCATTGAGCCGGGCAGAACCGTGGTGTCTACGACGCCGCGACCCCCGGGAGGAAGAGCCCGAGGAGCTGTGCCGCCTACGAGACTCCAAACGCCCGCTGGAGCGCGCAGGCGCCGGATCCGCAGCGGGTTGCCGAACAGCCGGAGGGTGCTGGGCAGGTGCAGGAGGAGGAGCAACCACCAGGAGGTCAGGAGCAGACACATGGGGAGAATCGCTATAGCCATAACATACCTCCCAACCGTCCCAGATTGCAGTGGCAGTCCCGCTGTCCCGGTACGGGGGAGGTATGTCCCAGTCTCTGGCAGCTGTCTCTGCGTCCATAGGACGCAGAGACACTTGCCTGTTGCAGGAAGTGAGCAGACAGCCCAGAATCGGCTGCTGCTTCTTCCATCCTCCCCTCCTGTCCCCCCTGCAGCTCCCCGTACCTTTCATCTATGCATCGGGTCTCGCGGGCATCACCAGCAGGAAGATCTTCTGCTCGTGTCTGAAGGGGGCAAAGCACATGCTGACGGCCGGCCCCGCCCCCTTCAGACACGAGCAGAAGATCTTCCTGCTGGTGATGCTGGCCCTGCTGCTAGGAAAAAGGTAAGTATAATACTTTTTAATTTTTTAACTAGGGAATGAGCGAACCGAACTCGTAAACGAACCAGATTCGTTACCGAACTACCGGACGTTTCGGTTCGTCCCGAACCGAACTTCTCGTCAAGTTCGTATGAATCAGGTCGTAAATAAAGTTTACTTTCCACAGAATAGACCAGCATACAAGGGATTATTTTATTACTCCTACAATCCCTTGTATCCTGGTTGACCCTCGTGTCAAACCACCCTTTTGGGAGGAGAATGGCGAGATGGGTTATTATTTCGTTCGTGAACCGAAATCGTTTCGTACGAGCGAACAGAACCTAAACGAACCAGATTCGTTTAAGGAACTTTAAGACGAATCTGGTTAAAATAAAAACGGCACTTCAAAACTGTACCGTTTTCACAGAATAGACCAGGATACAAGGGATTTATTTATTACTCCTACAATCCCTTGTATTTCCTGGTTGACCCTCGTGTCAAACCACCCTTTTGGGATGGAGAATGGAGATGGGTTATATTTTCGTTCGTTCCGAACGTTCGTTTCGGAACGAGCGAACAGAACCGTAACGAACCAGATCGTTTAAGAACTTTAAGACGAATCTGTTAAAATAAAAACGGCACATCAAATGCGTACATATTCAGTTAAGTAGCGTACCTTTGACAACGCTTAGACTGTATGTTCGTTATTTGTGCGGGAATGTTCGCATTAGCGTAACGTATTAGTGTAGATTCTCAAATATGCGTATATTCGTTCGTATAAGGTTCGTTTTAGGTTCGGTTCGTACGAATCCGAACTTCAAGAAAGTTCGCCGAAGCGAACCGAACCGAACTTTTTCAAAGTCGCTCATCCTATTTTTTAACTTTCTGTGGACTGTGACATCATGTTAATCCCTGGACTGTGACACCACTTGTGGTTTATTATGCCGTACTGTGACATCACTGTTTTTATTAAATAAACACAGTGATGTCACAGTACAGGCATAATGGACTGTGACTATCACTGTGTTTATTATCCCTGGACTGCTGACATCAATGTTTATTATCCCTGTACTGTGACATCACTGTGTTTATTATCCTGTTACGGTGACATCACTGTTTATTATTTGCCTGTTTATTATGCTGTGACTCACAATGTGCTGTTATTATCCCTGTA